>BQNB010125501.1:0-15180 GCA_026074375.1 Tanacetum coccineum | reverse complement strand
TTTTGATCTTGTTATGTGTGATTAGGGAAGAGATTTGGTGAAAATAAAAATTAGAATGACAAGGTTAAGAAACATTTCTAGCTACAAATTTTAAATAAGAGAAGAAATTAAAAGGAAATGCATATATTTATGTAGATTGCATCTTAGATGTGCGGTTGTGGTTTCTTCTCACTTTTTTATTTTAATTTTTTTTCTTTGATCTGAACTCATCAACGAATGTTATATGCATGAAACCCTTTACTTTATTTCACGTCGACGTTGTAAACTAGGAAAAGATCATTTACTTTTTGCCTTTAAGGATTATGCTCTCATGTTTAATTTCTTATTGCATGCCTTATTACTCTTGTCTGTAGCACCTTGTATGTGTTTGTGCTACATTTATGCTAAAACGATAATGATAATAAATTTAAAGTTATAAACTTGTAGTTCATTAATTTTCCTTCTAGTATTACATATTACTACATCTTTTAACAAATAATTAATGAAACATGCGATGGCATGATTTGTACTGCAATAAACGCTTCATCACCTTGTAGTCAAATTAACAAGCTTCCTACTTAAGTTAGATAAGGCAAATTCCAAAAGTATCTATCTATCTTGCATTTTAGCTTAACGTGGGTATAGGAAAAGAGTTGTTGAATTATCGTTAACTAAATTTGTATGGACACATTTCAATAATTTCCTTGAGCGAGGAATCTTCAATCTTCAACCAAGTATCTCTAATCTTCAAGTACCACGTCGGATCGTTAAAAGAGTTGAACATCGAGAAACATTCACCATATTTTATTAACTCGGTGGAATAACTCACCGGAAGCGTAGCAAGATATTTTAATTCTTACTCTTTTGCACCATGCACGTGTACATAGGAACGATGCTCTAATACCACTTGATCCACTATGCTTTTCGATCATAAATATATTGAATGAATACTTAACGGAAAACAATAGATAAATGACAAAAAAATGGAAGTGACACAAGATACTTGTTTTATAGGAACTTTCTTTGTATAATTAAGTTTTCTCTCAACTTGCAACACTTATTTTGTATTTTTGTTGAGACAATCTTAACTCTTTTTCATTTCACTTCTTAATCTTATATATAGGTAACTAAAGAAATAAAAAAAATGAAAGACATTTTTGCATTATCTGACTACATGAAAAAATGAATTTCATGCATGGCTAAGCCAATATCATCATAAATCGAGTCCCGACGTCTTTATCTTCTTAGTTCATTTAGTTGTGTTGGACTTTGTCTTGTTTGTAAGTGTCATTCACTTTGTTCATTTTTTTTCTCTTTAATAACTGTCTATTTTAGATCATGCACAGCGGAAATGAAATAAGTGCTATGAAAAACGAGTTACAGAGTGAAATAAGTCATGAGGAAATAGAAATATAGTGGTATTTTCATTTAGGAGTAAAACGGTAATTATCTAGGAATTATATATTTATCCGAGATAAATATATAAGGGAGAATTGCAATTCTCTCAATATATAAACAACAAAGGCAAAACCACAAACCTTAAAAGGATTGTGGGTTTCGACCAACCCCCCTTGAAAAAGGGAAAGGATGATTTTGATTTACTATCAAACTAAAAGTTCTAAGGAATAATTATGGAGGAATCTTAATCCCTCTAGAATGTTCTTTGGCATCCTATAAATACCAAGTCATTCTTAGGGATTCCTATAACACAGACATAACTCTAAAATCTTCTCCCCCTCTCCACGATCGGTCAACCCAAAATGGTTTTACCCTTATCCTTTATATAAGCTACTTTGAGGTGCTTTGTGATTATGTAGGTTATCCATAAAAATAAGTTAGGATGGTGATATTATAGGAAAAAAAATGAAGGATAGATGATATATGATTTATAGCCTATCAATACTAGAAGTTTAAAAGATGCACAAGAATAGTACTGATACTAAGTTATTAGTAGAGGTGTTATATCTTTCCAAATAGTTTATTCAGAACGCAACTCAGGTCTAACCAAGAATAGTAGTGATACTAAGTTATTAGTAGAGGTGCTATATCTTTCTAGAAAGTTTATTGGGAAGCATTGAAGACTAAAACCAACAACATTAGTGATTCTAAATTATTTAGTAGAGCTACTATGGAGGAAACGCATGAAGTGAAAAGGGAGTAACCTCAGTCGATTATTAATGCTGAAAAGTAGAGTTACTATCATTACCTTTACCTTCCACCAAAGCACACGACCCATAATTTATTCTTAGACTTTGGAGCCCTACTTCTTTCCTTATATATGGATTGATCTTTACACCCTTAACTATCTAATTCACTATTTTTTTATCGATGACAAAGATGATTTAAAAACATTCATGGAAGGCTAAACCTGTTGTAATCTCTCCTAGTGAAAGATATATGGTTTGATTATGTTTACATATTTTACATTATTTGTCAAACATTGATTCATATGATTTTAATGCATAACTTTTGCTTGATTTTAATGTTTTAGTATAATTATTTGATTGAATTATCGTAAGACATGTTATTGCGAGTCAACGAGTCGTGCCGAGTCCAATTAGTGCAGTGGTTAAGACGATTCATGTGGTAAACATAACTTGTGCCCAAAATTGTCCATTTCAAATAATACAAACTATGTCTATGTGGTTTGGAATCAAACACTAGTAATAATCCGTAACTTAGTCATATCAAAATATTTGGAGCCGTGAGGGATTGCTTTTCATCCAATTGTTTAAAAATCTTATTTTTATTTACTTATTTACTTTTTATCGCTTATTTTCGTTCAAGTTAATTAGTAGTTTTATTATTAAGTCTTAACCAAACAATAAATCAATTATTTGTTTCGTACAACTTTGGCTATAAGCACATACTCTTTGTGCATACGACACCCACTTACCCTATCTAGTATAAGGTATGTAGGTTTATTTTTGACCGGTAATTCGACACCAATCAAATTTTGGTGCCGCTGTCGAGGAGTTAATGCGCTTATAGTTTAGGTTTTGTAAATATTTCTTCAATTTATATAAGAGAAAACAAAAAAAGCTTTTATTTTTATTTATTATATTATTATTGTGTGTTCCTTTTTACGTGTAATATGTTTATTCTGCATATTTTTAAGTAATCTCACATGGTTAATTTTATCATTTGTTCAAGTTGGAGCTTCTATAGATTCATGTTGGACTTGTGGCAATCCATTACATTGTTATGAAAATTGTCTGGATAAGAAAGTAAGTATGAAGGAGCGAGTACTTGAGACATATGACTACCAATCTCAATATGATGATTATAAGTATGACACGTACCATGCTAATTACAATATTAAGATGGAAGATTACATAATGTATCGAGGTGAATATGGTTATCAATATTATCATCCTACGTATGAGAGCCCTAGTTTATTCAATCAACCACAAAGACTGATTCAACAATATTATTGAAAGGATAATGTGCAAGCACACAATAATCTTTCAACCACTGGCCTTCACAGAAATGCTGAAGGGTCACACCAGTGCACACTAAAAAAACAGTGCAAGCGAAAATGAGAAACGACTTTACGAAAGGAAATGAGAGTAATAAGGAAATGAAAATACGACGTTATTTTCATTTGAGGATTAAACTGTTATAAACTGAAGCTTAATAATTATCATGCATAAATATTAGAGGGGTTGTAAATGACAAAAGACCAAACAAACAACCCATAAGGGTTGTTTAGGTCGGCTATGGGACGAACACACCAAGGGGTGACTTTGACTTATTGTCAAACTAGAATACTTGTCCTGGAAGTATTCTAGAATCCTCATTGAAGCCCTATATAGACAAAGGGACTTCAATGGATTCTCATAACTCACACATTAACCCTAAATCCATCTCCTCTCTTGTAACACCCCCAAAATCATGCAGTAAAAAGGTAACCAGGAGCGTTACTTCATAATACGAGAACACAAGATATAAGAGAACGACCTCTATATGAGTCGTTTGAAAATTATCTCGTTTATACATAAAATTTAGTTATGTTTAAAACAAAGTGGTCCCATAGTTTAGCATTAAAAGGAATTCATAGTTTTGTTACAACACAACGAGAATAGTTTAAATGCAATAAAAGTCCAATGAGATGTTGCAATGATGATGTAGACTATATGCACGTCATAAAGTATGTACGAGTTAAGCACCTGAGAAATACATGCTTAAAAATGTCAACAATAATGTTGGTGAGTTCATAGGTTTAAATAAATATTAAGTGTGGACCGCAAGATTTCAAGTGTATGACTATTGTAACACATACAATATCACAAAAAAGTAATTACGATTGCGCTAAGCTCATGACACCAAAGCTACAACAATATTTATGTGCATGCAAATCAATGCAAAGTAAGCTACTCGTTTCTTTACTGGGTTAATTCGCCCGAATAAGCCGAAACTCACTGGAAGAACAAAACCCTTATACTTTTATAGTATAAACCTTGACCTGCTTGTTCTTAAACCCTAACCCGTTTGAATATGAAACTCGCCTAATTTGTGAACCCTTTAAGTCGTCTAGTTTTCGAACCCGTGACTCGCCTTACACACACGTCTAAACTCGCCTAAGATTCCAACTTGTTTCGCTCGTTATAGTTTGTTTCGCTTGTGAGCAAGGTTTTTGTTTCGCTTGAGAGTGAAGTTGTTTCGCTTGGAGCACAGACTTGTTTCGCTTGTATTTGAACTTTGTTTCACTCTACACTTTTGTTTCGCTCAAACCAAAGAAACCACGAACCCTTTTGATTTGTTTCGCTCAAGTTGCAAAGTTGTTTCGTTTGATGGAAGGTTTTTGTCTCGCTCAGGTTCAAAGTTTGTTTCGCTCGTTGTTCAAAGTTGTTTTGTCTGGATTAGGTTTTGTTTCGCTTAGAAAGGGACTTTTTTCGCTTGTAGGATGCAAGTTGTTTCATTTGAGTTGCAAGATTGTTTCGCTTGACTTGGATCTTTGTTTCGCTTGGAAAGTGAGAGTTGTTTTGTTAGGGTTTGATAGAGTTGTTTCATTCGTGATTTAAGTTGTTTCGTCCAAGATTACAGATTTGTTTCGCTTGGATTCAAAAACAAAAAACCACAAAGTTGTTTCGCTTGGACTAGCAACGAAGTTGTTTCGTCTAAACAAAAAACTTATTTTGCTTGAGTTTTTTCGTAGATGGGATCGAAAAACACTTAAGACAAAACCCTTTTCAATATTTTTGTTTCGCCTTTTTCAATCCAAAACACACTTGTCCTTTGTCCTTGATTCTAGTTATCTTGTTGTTTTGCTTATATATTCCAAACCCAGAAAGCAACCCAAAATCCAAGAAACTAACAAGTTTAAGACGAAAAATACAAACTGTTAGACAATGTAAACCCCGTGGGAGATATGTATTATTGACACAATATTTATAATGTAACCTAGAACATACTAGAAACCCTAATGGACGCAATCCACAATCGGGCTTGGGCCATATCTATCATCTAATACTCCCCCGTAGTCCGAGCGACGAAATCGCGAAAACTCGAACAGGAGTAGTAAACTAGAAAAGAAAAAAAACATTAACGTAAGAAAAGCATAACTTGTTGATGAAGGCATCCGACAGCAAGCGGAGACTGATCTTCAAACAACAACAAAATCAAAGCATCGCACACGAACATAATTAGTTGTTGAAGAAATCCGCCAACATGCGGAGACAAATCTTCAAACCTGAAATTCACAAACCAGATAAGCCAAAGTTTTTTTATACGGGATAACCCAAAGTATCCCTTTTTTTGGATAACCCAAAGTATCTTTTTTTCATACAGGATAACCCAAAGTATCATTTTTTTCATACGGGATAAACCAAAGTATCCCGGACCAGGATAAACCAAAGTATCCTACCGGAGAATAAACCAATGTATTCTTCACCTGAAAAGATAAAAAAAATTATAGACAAACTAAAAATCCTAAACAACCTTAAAAATACTTAACGAAAAGCCTCCAACCATCCTTATCTCTTTCTAGATTAAAACGCAACCATACGCATTTACTAAATCCCATTTCTTTCTTTCTTCTTCTTTCACTTCAACAAGAAACAACCAAAATCCTTCTATTGCTTTCTTTCTGCTATCAAACGAGTACCCGACACATCAATCTCTTTCTTTCTTGACTATGAAATACCAACACAACAGTTACGAACTACAAACCTCTTAAAGTGTCAAACCAACTCTTTCTTTACCATAGAAAAAAGAAGATACGAAGATATGAAGGAAGGAAACAAAATTAATTGCTTATGAAACAAAGGTAAACTGTTTAGGATACGTTGCATTAAAGCAAAAGCAAATGGTTATGGTAACTTTTATAATGGTTGACTAGGTTTTGAGACAGAAGATAGAAAAGTTTGACGGGGTGGTATAGAAGTGGCAGCTGAATGACCGATTAGGTCTCAAGATCATACGTGCTCTGATACCATGTTAGATGACCGATTAGGTTTTTATATCTTGTACTCTATAAATAGTGGCAAAATAATATATCATAACCCATAGAGTTTCATTGTCTAACATAAACTTGATAACCTAGATTATGATAAAACATGTTTTTGGTTCTTAAAAAAGGTAAACTTGATACTTTTTTGGATTTTGAAGCTACAAATGATGTTTTCTAGCTAGTGAGACACCTAGGTTCGAATAAAAAAAAACACACAAAAAACGATTTTAAACAAAAAAACTACTAACTTGTACCTTAAATCTTAACCAAACATGTTTTTGAATTATAAAATACAAACTTTATGTCATTTTATCATTTAAAAGACCAAAAGTATGTGTTTTATGGAGAAAAAATTGTGACGTGGGTTTTGAATAAGAATAAGCACAAGAAATAAGCTCAAATAAGCCACAAACACCCGTAATATACCCCGAGTGATTGATACCACTTGTTATCCCAAACATAAACCATCTTTGTCACAAATCTTAAACCAAATAAGCTAGATAAATAGAGAGAGAAAGTAGGTGTTTTAGAGAGAGAAAGGAACGGGAAGGAAGTTTATTTGCGAAGTGTGTGAAAAATATAACAACCAACCACCTCTCCATGGGAAGGAGAGGTGTTTATATAGGCACACTAACATAATGTGACGCCTATGTTTAGTTATGTTGGGTCGAGCTCGACTTTGGTTGGTTTTTTGGCTCGTAACACGTACAAGATTAGATGAAACCTCGAGCCTGTGTACCCGACTAGCATATTACATAAGTTACAAAGTTCCTTATACATAAAGACCCGACATAAATTATAATGACATTTACTTTCGTTATTTGACTCAATATTTTGAGGCTCACAAAGGTTTCTAAACTACATTGAAGAACAGATGGTGAATTGTTAACTCGGTCTCTTATTCATGGTGAACAACCATTACTTGTTATTTCTCAAGTGTCACTTGATGGAACTGCAACCAATGTACCTCCTGTTCTTAAGGATCCATCATTGTTTACTACTGAAGAGAAAAGGATTCGAAAGATTGATCGTCTTGCAAGGTCTCTTTTGATTTAAGGGCCTCCAAATGACATTTATTCTCTCATTGACAGTAAAAATATTGCTAAAGAGTTGTTGGATGTACTTGAAAGGTAGATGTGTGGTTATGAATTTGGTTATGAATTTAGTGAAGGAGAGGAGTTACTTGATACATATCTTCAATTCTTACAATTGATTAAAGATTTAAAAAAATGAAACAAGAATGATAGAATTATATTTCGTTGGTACCCAATATCAGCTTGCGAATTTATTCACGAAATCTATGCATGAAGCTCGATTTAAGTTTTTAGTCGAGAAGTTGGGCATGATGAGTCGTGAAACTTAGATTCCTTACCTCAAAATTTTTTTGTTAAGAATATTTAGAAAAGTCAAAAAGATTTTTTTTATACAAAACACTTTCGAAAAGACAAAAATATTTTCTTTTATACAAAACCTTATAGAAATACAAAAAGATTTTTGGTTTCTATAATGGCTGTTGGCTACTTCATGTCAACACCCGAGCTTAACATGATGACTTGTGTACATCTCAGTGCATAACCCGTTCTTTAAAGAAAAGAAAGTGTAACTTCAATGCATTCTCTCTTTAATAAAATAACGAGTGTCTTTCCTTCGGACTTCGAGTCATCATAATATTTTTAAAAAGTTGTCTAAAAAATCAATGATCTCAAGATGATGACTTACAATCATTTTTTATTGTAACTCGAATTCTATAATGTGGAACTTAAAAGATAAAATCAGTTTTGACATCACTTAAAAGGTCTTCAAAAAGTATTAACAAAGACTAAAAGGATTCAGAAGTGCAAAGAGAAACTCCCTCATAAATGTTTTAACAAAGATACGATATTTTCGAGGGGGAGCATCCGTATATTTTGTTGAAATGTTTTTAGAAATATAAAGAAATGGAAAATTGTTTACATTTAACCTTCACATATCTGTATTTTTGCATTTTATAGCTTTAAATAAAAATGTTTCTTGGCATATGTTAAGGGGGAGTGTCTTTAAAATGTTTTAAACTTTCAAACATTAAAATTTTCTTCTTCATATGTTGTTTGTTAGAATGATGAAAAATAGCAAGAGAGATTTGTAAGAAAAAATAGAAAGAGTGAATTGAGAAATCATATACTTAAAAAAATAAAAGTATATGTTATGTGCTTCAAAAGCAAGTACGACAAATATAAAAGTATGCAAGAAAAGAAATGACACCGCATACGAAAATAGACAGACTGTTTGTTCTAAATTCTCTTGATATTATCGAAATTTCTTCATAAGCTTTTAGAGTTTCATCACGGTTTTCACGAACATTCTTTCTCAAAAGAACTTTCTTAGCAAATGTTGATTAAGTTGCAAGGTATGAGTTAGTTACTCTCAAATACTCCTATGATCTTCCAGAACCAGAATTGATCTACTCTGGAGTCTCCTTCCAATTTAGGAAAGTTAGGTCTAGGTGATGAAGTTTATGGTGCAAATCAACATGTTTTGAATGCCAAAAGGACTTACGAGATAAAGCTTAAATGAAAAATAATGAATGAAAACTGATAAAGATGTCAAAAGTGACAAGAATATGATGCTGAAGAATCGAATAATAAGCAAAGATAAAGGTCAAAGTTAAAAAGTGAGAGGCTTATAGAAACAGACGAAGGGTGTTTCTCCTAAACTAGGATAGAAATCAGATCAATACATAATCTATCGGATTTCAATCATTGATTTCTGGTATTGAAGTAGACATCATGAACCCAATGATGCAATGCACAAACCCTCCTAGCCACTCAAGTACTTCTCAAAAAGTATTTGTTTCATTCTCACATAGATTAAACGTATAATCTATCGACTTATCATTCCGAGAATGTTGGTATTTAATAAAGGACATTTTGCTCTAGTCATTGCTTACTAAAAGTGCACAAATAGAGTCTAGAGCCAAATTGATATTCAGTGAAATATCTTTAAGACACAAAAGTATGTTTGTATTAAACATCAATAATACAAAAAGGTACAATGTTACATGTCTTTGTGACATCGCATGTCTTTGTGACAATGCCGGAACATTCAGAGTGATACTATACAATAGTATTCACAGTGATTGAATGGAAATCCTACAAGTGCTAATATCATGCCAATGCTAAACGTATGCCACTAATTTGAAAATGATTGCTTAAAGACAAAAAGAACAAGGTTGTATCTGAATTGCTAACATCACTAACCAACGCGTATGCCAAGTTGAAGAAAATTGCTAAGAGCCTGAATCTTGATAACTCTGTCCCTCTGTCACTTCAAGACTTTTCCCTAATCAAACAAAGTAAAAGAAAGACCATGGAGCTAGAGCCTGAAACATACATAGTTGGTCTTCACCGCAACAAGGTTCTTCCTAAAGGAGTCAAGTTCAAAGAGAACAGGGTAATTGAGGAACTTGAGTTCGGACTAATGTTTATGGATGAGCTTGTAGCCCCTGCTTTTTAGAGAGTGGGTGATATTGACAAAGTAAAAACCATAACTTTGTTTAGTTACAAGATGATGGCACTCCCTGACAAGTCTCCTACAAACAAGATGTTCGTTGAACTCATGGATACGAATATTCAGGAGCGTCCTAACAAACACATCCTCCTGACCAATCAAGCGAAGCTAGAACTGATAGGGATCAAGCTTGAGGAATAAAGACTTAGTCTTTTTGTAATAATTTATAATAGATAACAGGGCTTGTGTAACCTCAGTATTATTGAAATGTTTTGTTAATCAGTTTCCCTTATATGCTTTCTAGAACTATCAGAGTAAGAAGAAGCCTAAATTGCTCACCTACATGATAAAAACACTTAAGTTATTTTTATATCCAAATAGGGGAGATTGTTGGGTCAATTCATGTTAGCCTCAAAATATTGAGTCGAACAATGGAAGTTCGTTCATTAATTATATTAGGCCTCGGTCATTAATTAATATACGTTGTATTAGGCTAGACGGGTAAACGGGTTCTCAAATGTAAGCTAACTAGTCACGTGTATCGGGCGAAAGCCCAAGTAATCCCGAGCCCGGCCCATAGAATTACTAAAGGCATGAAAGCCTTTTAGTCTAGGTATAAATACCACTTTCCATGGATGGAGAGTGGGGTTGGTCCTTTGTAATTTTTCATTTTGCATGTAAACTCTCCCAACTTCTAGTTTCTCTCTCTACTTTCTCTCTCTACATTTCTTCTCATCTCCCAATCTTTATTTCTTGTTCTTAATATGAAGTGGAAGTGATTTCTTGGTTCTGTCATTTGGTATCAGAGCCTCGGGTAGATTGTGTTTGTTTTGTGGTTCAATAAGCTCAAAAAGCTTATTTTTGTGGCTTATTTCAACAATAAGCTCACGGCTCAAAAAAAATTGGGCTTATTGGTTTGTTTTGCTTATTTACTTCTTGCTTCACTTGTTCTACACCGTCTTGTGGTTGATTCGTGCTTATAAGCTCTTAACTTCGTGGCTTATTTTCTTCTTTTTTTCTTTTCGTGGCTTATTTCCTCAAATAAGCTCACGTCTTCCTTTTTTTTAGATTCTTGATTGTTATTTGTTTCATGTTCTTGCACAAAACACTCGTCCTTCTTGTTTAACTTCAAACTAGTCACATCCTTGCATTTCTTGTTGCTTATTTTTCAAGATTATTTCGGATTATTTCAAGCTTATTTGGTTGCTTATTTTCGAAGCTTATTTGTGATTGGATTATTTTTTAAGCTCATAACCGGTCAACAAACAAGAGACCAAGATCCACAATTTAAGCTTCAAAAGATAGGGACACTTTGTTTGGTAGTAAAAGTGGTCCACACCCGATAGTGACTTCGAGCGGAATATGTAAGTCGAGCCCAAGCGAAACATGTAAGCTAAGAGAAATATGCAGGAAAAGTTAAAGCGAAATATGTATGTTAACTTGAAGCGAAATATGCAGGTTTAAGTCAAGCGAAATATTACATTCAACTAAAACGAAACTCTGCCAAAATTTTGACTTCAAGCGAAATATGCAATTTTAAGTTCAAGCGAAACATGCAGTCTTAATTATAAGCGAAACATGCAACTTCAAGTCAAGCGAAACATGTACGATTGAGGACAAGCGAAATACGTTTTAATTTCAAGCGAAATATGCAAAAGACCAAGCGAAACATGCAATAATGTTTTGAAGCGAAATATGTCATTTTCAGTCCAAGCGAAACATGCAATTTTTAATCAAGCGAAACATGCAAAGTCTAGTCAAGCGAAATATGCAATGCTTTCAAGCGAAATATGACAATTAACTTTCACGGTTTTCTATTGATTTTGTAAAATCCCTCGAAAGACACTACTCTTTTCTCGGTTTTAATCATAGACTTGTAAAATCCCGTGAACGTTTATTGCTTTCTTTTTACTACAACTTCAATCACAACAAATCTGTTGATAAAATATAATGCCTAAAAACATTAATAATATTTTGTCACATTTTTACGTTTTGATAATCACAAAATATAAAAACGTTCAATGTAAAATTAAACGTAAACAAGTATTTAGTAGTAAATTCTCATTTTAACAATTACATCACTTAAAGGTATGAATAAATAAATGCTTAATGGATTTTATGATCAAAGGAAATTTTTATTCAACCTCAAACTTTTATAAAATGTTGTAAACATGTTTATAAACTTACAAAACATTTTCTACATTTAAAAGAAATGTTTTATTCAAAATAAACATTTTAAATTTCAAATTTTCGAACCTAAAACGGCTAGAAAATGTCTAGTAAACACCTTCCCTGGATAGGACAAAAAAGAGGAGCGTCTAAAAGGGGCGGGCCCCCTTAAATACATGGGCGGCCCTCTTAATTATAAGGGGGCCGGCACCCTATTTAAGGGGGCCGGCCATAGACTCTGCTCCTCCTTCTTGTCCTATAAATACTGGACTATTCCTCAACATTTTTCTTACCTTTTGCACTCATTCTTTCTGCTCAAAACAACCCACTTATCCTCTCTAAAATCCTTTGATCATTTAATCATAAAGCTTTGTTTCCAAGTGATCCAAGCTATATTCCTCAAGTGCAAGAGAAGAATACTTCCATCATCAAGTGAAGAAGTATTACACCTTAGTGTGCATAGCAATCTTGTTGCATTCATATCACATATTTGTAAATCAATTGTATATCTTGTAGTTGTGTGTAGTAGCTAGATCTTGGTGATCTTTACAAGTAGTGTTAGGTAGTTGTGATATAAGTAGTGTGGTGAAGTGAAGTCGTGAAGTTGTGAAGAAGTCGTGAAGTTTTAAAGAAGTCGTGAAGTTGTGAAGAAGTTGTGAAGTTGTGAAGAAGTCGTGAAGTTGTGAAGTCGTGAACAAGTCGTGAAGTTGTGTTGTGATAGATTGGTTCTAGCTAAGATTAGAACTCGACATTTAGCTTTAAATCACTATCTGAAGATAGGTTTCAGTATCTTGTCAGGCGAATTGGTATGAGATGTTTGACTCCAGCAAAACTGGAGGTTCTGACAAACAAATTTGCTTGATACTTCATCAAACATCAACATGTACATATTTTTTGAAAAAAGAAGAATACAAAAAATATAAAATTTCAAAAAGAAAATACAAAATCAAAAAAATCAGAAAATGTTTTAAAAAATATTCTTCTCGACATGTCTCTTGGAATCGATAACATTTACGTACCTAGAAATATTGATTAACAATCGAACGGGCGTGTAATGAAGTTCGGAACTAGGAGTTTCAAAGTTTTCAAAACATGTCATTTCTAATTTTTCGTAATGACTTGTAATCACTCTCAGATTGCAACTCGAACCCGAATGACAAAGGAGAGTGTACGTATAAGTGCGCTTATCCTTAGCGTTAGAAGAGAAGTCTTCTAACATTTGGTTTTTCAAAAAGTTGAACACAATTTTTCAACAATTTTTCAATGACAATTCAAAATCTTTCAAAATTGCGTGTTCAACACTCCATCCCTCATATTGTTTTACAAGACAATTATTCTACATTTTGTGTCATTTTTTAAATGAGTCAAAGTTTGAAGGGGAGTTTTTCTGAAAAACAATGTTTTAATGATTGTTGGATACATCATAACATGACAATTCTTATGTATTCAACACATTATAAAAGGTCTTATATAACATCTAAGAGACATTATATTACTATTAAATAAGATTGAATTGTATAAGATGATTAGATGGCTTGAACTAAATTTTTTAAGAATTCTTCAATGTACATTCATAATCTTTCAAAATTGTGTGGCTCAACTAATGCTAACCCTAAATTTTATATTGATTTTACACTTGGTATCATGGTATCATTGTTTTTTGTGTCAAACATATGTAAAATCGAGGGAGAGCAAGTTTATGTTCAATGTAATTCATTCTAAGTAAAAGTTTCCCCCATGGTATTTCAAGACAAATTTTAATCACAAAGTATTTTAAAAACTAAGTGAATTAGTATTTAAAATAAGGGGAGTGATGTTTGCGAAAACACACATCTTTTATACCCCGTTAAACACTATTAATCAGACTAAAAATGCTAAAATATGGATAATTATCTTGCAAATATGTTTGTTTGGTATTTTTATGTCTTGCAGGTAAAAATGATTGAAAACAGAGCAAAAACGGGTATTTAGTCGCGATCAAGAGTGCCTATTATTCAAAATCAAGACAAAGTCGTGAAAAATCCCCGAGCATGCCATTGGAAAGAGCACGGAAAAACGAGTCTAACGGTGCCCTCGGATTCTACTAGGCCAGCCCGTAACCCACTTAACGGGCCGGGCCAGCCCAAATGACAAAAGCCCATTTAAAGCCCAAACACAAAATAATAAAATCTGTATATGTTAAGGGTGATGTCATCGCATGTGCTTCCCAAATTAATTCAATCAACCTCACGTGAGGCTCCACTACAAAGGAAATGGGCGAGTAATGTTGAGACACGTGGCAAGGAAAATTTATACATCTCAATTCTTATCTCTCTCAAATCTGTGTGCATGAATGCAAATAAAAAAAGAAAATCTGACGAACCAGAATGGTGCTTATTTAAGCAAATGGAATGTGCACGTGGTCTCTATTAAACGGTGGATCGAGCCCTTGACAAGTCAACGATCCGAGGGAATGCACATGAGAGGCTATGATTGGTTAATAATTCTCAAATGATTGGGTCCAAATTTACAAAATCACCCCTTGGTCCCTATTAAAACCAACCCGCTCCCCTTATTTTAGAGCTAGTTTTTAGTTTTTTTTCTTAGTTTAGTTTTCTTGTTTTTAGCTTATTTAGATTTTGTAATAGCTTATTTTACTTTTTCTGCTTATTATACCTTTCTTATTTCGCAAACTTAATGTGATGATGTAATAGAAATGGTTTAAAATTCGTTGAAGATCTTGTTTCGCTTTTGTTTTATTAATCGTTCGTTAATCTTTATTTTCGTGATAACTTATTCTATAAGCTATATTTTCGAGTTTATATTTGCATCTTATTATTCTAAAAAGTTCTTAATCGCTTAGAAAATGACTCCTACAAGCCCTCCAAGCTTATATGATTCATTCTCAAAAGTTTTTAAACACTTTTCGAAATAATAAACTAGATTAAGCTCAAGTATAGCTTATCTTTGTGCCTATATCATTTTAGTGTTATTAGGAGCTCTTATTTTCTGATAAGATAAGCTTCTAAATAGCTTATTTAGTTTTAGAATGAGCTTATATTGCTAGATCGAACTTTTTTGAGCTTATTTGCTTATTCGCTTTGTCATTTGATTCG
>BQNB010125499.1:1744-15643 GCA_026074375.1 Tanacetum coccineum | reverse complement strand
TAAATGGTTAAACATTTTAACATTAAGCTTCCCTTGAAACCCATATGTTAACCATTTCTTGAATCTTCAATTCTGTAGGCTCTATGTAATGATTACTGATGAAGTACACTTGATATAACAAACTTAATGCTGAAGTAAAATCCCCTAAATTTGTTACTTAAGCTTGCATTGTTGTAGATTAAAAAACGGTGTAGAGAATTTTTGTTGATCAAATCTCTAAAAACACATCACCTCTTGAATTTATCCACATCGACATCTTCGTGTGACACTGAGCACTACAACGTAACTCCTTTAAGTGATAGTTTACCAGGTCCTCAACCAACCACCCCTTGACCGCTAGAAACTAGATAAACCAAGCCCCAATCATAAACTGTAAATGTTCAAGCAAGTTATCATTGAAATCATGCAACCAACCAACACTGATTTCAAGATAAAATAAGTAAACTCCTTCATAAAACTTACTTCAATCTCAAATAAGAGATACCAAATAAACTCTGTAACTAATTTTTGCAATAAATCCAAAAATAATAGCCTTTAAACATTTAAACCAAAATCAATCTGTTAAACGAAGCATCCCTTTTAATCCGAGATCCAAAAAAACATGTAGTACCTAATATTTGATAATATTAGCAGCTCTCATGAACTCAATAGCAGCTGTGATATTATTTTTGCCCAAACAGTATTAATATAATATCCTTTAAGCTCGAACAATATTAACATCCAAGGCCCAACAGCATTAAACATTAAAGCCCAATCAACGAGCAGCTTGTACTCAACGCCAAGAGTCAATATCCATACAGTATCTTTGAACAACTTTAATATCCATTGGCAGTATTAACATCTCATTGATCAAACAGTAGTACCAAATTCTTTTCTTGGGCCCTATCTTCATTCATACCAGATTTCTTTCTTTATTATTATATCCTCCAAACAAATATAACTTTATGTATGCATACACGCCAACAATATAAACCTTCATCAGGCCCACACGTATATCTTCCAAAGATATACAAGTATATCTTCTATATATATAGCACGTGAATTCATCACCCTTTTCTTGGCCATATCATCTTTCTTAATAACATTCTCCAAATGAATATATACTCGTGTACCTTCCATATTTACTTCTCAAACTGAAACCCAATCATGAACAGGAACCTGTTTACCCAACATGTATTAGGGTTTCATCCTCTTAATATCTTCTTTTAACACAATACTCGTCCACAACATGCTCCTATAATTTAAATTCAGACGAATATGAACAAACCCTATTTAAACGAAAAGAGATCTGATAGCAGGCCCTCCAAACCCTTCTTTTCCATCAGTAAGTGGATCCCATGAACATAATCAATAAAAGATTGAATCCACACCCATATGATTAAGACGAATAATTAACAGCAGCAAAAGAAACCCTTTAATGTTAACAATAATTCACAATCGTATTGCATACCATAAGAGGTAGAGAGGACGATCATAAAGATTGTTATAGCAATAAATCTTCAAAACCCTTAAAAACTTTTAACACAAATCAATTTCTTAAAAATTAGGGTTTTAGGGTTTCTTCAAAACCTTGTAGATCCTAGATTGAGAGCCACGAGGCTCTGATACCAATTGTGGAAACCTAAAGATCATTGGATCGTTTAAGCTCAGGTTGTTTAGACCATTATCTAGGATAATATAGGCGGAATATTCAAACATAGAATCAATATTATCATAACAAGGTTTTACCAAACATTCACCACAGCCCCAATATTATTTGATAAGATATATTCGGTTACATCAACAAACTGTAACAGGGATCAAGGAAAACCTTGATTACCTTGAGGCTACACCAACTCTATACTAGACGTCTACATCTTCTTGTGTACACACACACACTTTTCTGGATGCCTAAAACCTATAACCTATATCTCTTTATATACTAGAGATATCTAGGTTTACAAGAAAACATAATAAATACAATAAGGAAACTAAATCTTTTAATCTTTATCTTTATTCTTCTTGAGCATATCTTTTAGTATCTTCTGATATCTTCCATCTTTTGTAGAATATACTCCACCAGCTTAAAGAATCTCTTATTGTCGATTTAAGTCCTTTTCCTTTAAGTCCTTTTTGTTTCATTCTTGTTTTGTCTTATCAACTCAAATATAATTCCCAACACTCGTGTATAGGTTTAATAAAACGAGGATTTTAAAGACTTAGGGTGTCCATTGTTTTTGCAAGAAGCTTGAGGTTAATCAAGGGTAATATTTTCATAGATCGACATTGTTTAAGTTTCAAAGGTTTTTCGACTAGGTTGATTTTTTAGTCTGATTTGAGAACTTAGAGGGAAATCGATTTCTTGAAGGATTTTTCAAAGGTTTGTAGATTTTTTGAGTTCTGGTAAATCAATATTGAAAACTCTAGTTCTGTCGATTTCTTGAAGATCACGTCTTGGTGGTAACTTGGAAGACAAGCAAGGTTTAGTTGTTTCTTAAGGATTCAAGGAAAGTGGTTGTATAAAAACTTGAGGTGGAAAGTTTAAAACTTTAGGGTTTCTAAAGGTTAGTAGATCAATATTTCAAGAAGCAGGGTTTATAGCACACGACTTGCGAGACTTGTGGGTAAAGTTGGTTAAAAAAACAACTTGACCAGATTTGTAGCAAGGAAAAAGAAGACTGGCTAGTATGACTATTAGGTTTAACATTGAAAAGCTCGATTGGTTTGGTGTACAAAAGCATGGAGGTTCTAAACAAGTCGAGTTCAAGCAACTTGGTCCTGGTGTTCAAAAGCGTGTTTGGTTTGAGGTGGAACTGCATGGAGCTCAGAAAAATAATGAAGCTGAGGTTATTCATGATAGTAACGATGATGTTGCAGTGGCTCAAAGAAAGTTGGAGGTTGAAAAACATGAAAGAAAGACAAATATGAACTACTTGGTATATGAGCAGGTTCACTTTGGTATAAATATGGGGGCAAACTATGGAGTGTCATCACAAAACGATGTTGAAGAGAATTCTACTATTACATAGAAGAAGGATGGTGCTGTGACTAATGTGGTTCCTAGGCTGAGGCTCAAGCATGTTTCAAAGATGCTTAGTATCGGGATTGGTTACGGTATTACTAATAAGGTGGAAATTGTTAATAATATTAGTAAATGTTAGGGTAGTTTTATGTTACTTTCTGATACTTGGTTATAGTTTACGTAGGATTGATATTACTTTACAAAAAAATAATCATCTAGGAGATGGTTTATATAACCGACTAGAATAGCTTAGACTAGTCGAGCATGAAATTAATGAAGGCAAAGAAATATACTTAATGCGTAAGTTCATCATTTAGGGTAAAATTTTCACTTTATTATAGTTTATTTTGTTGTTGATGATTGAGCTTTATGTAACGCTTCTTTAAGGGACTAAGTTTGCTCATTGATTTTCACGAGTGAGTGAACTTACTCACTGTTTCTCATCAGGGAGTTAAATATTTACTAATTCTTTAATGAGTAACTCGTGTTGTTTTATGTTCAAATGTTTCAGAGACAACTGAGTCACGTTTTTGGCCCAACAGGAAGTCTCACACCTACCTCCATTATCATTTATGTAACATAAGTATCAAAAGAAAATAAGAAAAGCAAAGACCCTATGAAGTTGTTTAGTATCATGGGTATCACAGATGATGCCAATGATCATGCAATAGATTGCACCTTCTTGATCAGAGCCTACGCGAGTAGTAAGCTAGATACTTCAAAGACTTTGAAGTGACATGAAATAAGATAAAAAAAAACATGTTATGTGTGAGTATATGTGATGTATATATGTATATATTTTTTGTATTTAAGTAAAGTATCTTTCGATGATGAAGTTGATGATATTATTACATTTGTTTGATGATAGAATTAATGATAAAAAGATAAGCTAACCTGATGTAGAGTGATAGACACGCTTACAAGTATTTTTTAAAATGATAAAATTTTCTAAATCAATTAACAAAGTTTCTTTTTTCATTTAATTAAGACATGTTCAAATGCTTCATCTTAATCGAATATTCCAATAATCTAAACGAGTAGTGCTATTTAGACCTACAACACATGTCTAAATACATGCTTAATGCATAAATCACTTGTACAATTGTATTATTCATTTTCTCTCTCCAAATTCCACCAATCATTTTTTTAAATCAACCAATCAAATTATTAAGTACATTTGTAGGCATGATTAGTAAGCACAACAATGATTTTTCTAATCCAATATTCAGATACTCAAAGTACTAAAACTTTTTTTTATCTTGCTTAACAAGCGCACGGTTTATTACAATCGTCTTTGGGTCCCACCTTGCTCTAATATTCCTGTGTATCCTTCTGATACTCCCTCCGTACACTACACCAACCAACCACTCACCATTACGACATCACACTATTCATTGACCGCAAATCCTCACCATAACTTACCATAGTACGCATCACACCGTATACCTCCTCCCATAGTCCCTTATAAATCACCCTCTCACCACCAATCATCACACTCCACACTTCACAACACATACACACTTGCAACAACCAACAACCGTAACCATATGATAACTGAACCGTAACAGAATAACAACCAAACTGTAACTAACTGTAACAGAATGACGGACATAACGGACGATATAGCTGAAGAGATATCGTTTCAAAGCTACAACAATGATCTTCGTCTTCTTCTTAATCTTCTTCACGACGTGCTTCATCGTGAAGTCGGTCCGAATATCATGGAGAAAATCGAACATGCTCGTACTCTTTCTCAGGTATATATACTCGTTTTTTGCGTTTTTTGTTATTGTTTTTAAGCTGGTTTTGTAAATGTTGCTATGTGAATTTTGTGCTGAAATGATGTTTATACTGTTAATTTGACATATGTATGATTATATGTGAGTTACGGTATCTGTGATTAATGCTCGTTTAAACAATTAGTTGATAAATTTGCAAACGCCTTGCATTACTGATTGTTATTCTCGTTGTTTTCGTGTGGTTATTCTGTAATGATTTGTGTTGCTTTGTGAATTTTGTGATGAAATGATGTTTATAGTGTTTAATCAATTTATAGATGAAAGTTATGATGTCTATTACAAGTAGTTGATAATTGTATGATTTCTAGACGCTTTGCAGTATTAATTGTTATTCTCATTGTTTTCGAGTTAGTGGTTATCGTCGATTCGAGTGTTATTGTTATTGAGATGTTTTGATACGTGTTGCTCTGTGTTTTTTCTACTGAATTGGTGATTTTAGGGGTCGTTTGTTTTGTTGATGGATTTGGTATAGGATTTGGATTTGGTAATGATAAAAAAGGAAAATAGGAGAGAGAAAATATATTATTATAAGTGTATGTATTATTTTATAGTTTAGTATAAACAAGATTTTGATACCCGCGCTTCGCTGCGGTACGTTTTGTATAGAACGTTCTTTAACTTATTTATGATCAACAAATAAACTTATATAGTTTGTTTCTATGCTCATTATCGTGTGTTTTGTATTTGTTTAAGTATGATTATCAACAACTTCTGGTACTTATTTGCTAGTAAGATCAAAACTCTCGTAATGGATTAAAAAGGAGAATAGCATTGCCTTGGTCAAGATTTTTAATCAACAAACAATGGTTAATAATGTACAAAAAGAAAATAGCAGCTTGACCTCAAAACTTTCTGAAATATCTCAAAAACTGAAAGAACTATTACAGTAAACAACAGAGAACCTGATATTGTTGACCACATCCCATTTTGTCACCTTTCTATTGTACCATTCTATGCAAGTTTGCAACTCCTTTCTTCTATTTGACTTGTTCTTGTTCTTTCGTTTACATATGTAAGCACCAAAAATCCATTGGACAAACACACAAACACGCTAGTTAAATGAATAGCGAGTGATACAACTGTATATGCCACAACATATACAGCCCAAAAAAATTATATACATCTTGCAACAGGCTTTTGGAATACAGCCCAAAAAAATTATATACATTTTACAGAACCTTGTTTCCATTCAGTTGTGTTGGCATAAACCCAAAGCTAAGGTGCATGATATTTTCTGCCACTTCTCTCATCCTTTCAGCTTATGCCGTAGATGATCCGCCAAACTCGATTGGCACGTCTTGAATTTGCTAGTATAGCCTCGCCTTGTTTCTGAATCAGTTTCCGCTTCAGTGTGTGTGTCCCAACCGTTGCTGCGACCATTCCTGTATGAATAAATTATAAAAAAATAGTAAAGTGCAATATAAAGAGACAACGTTTTTCAGAGTTCACTACCAAATAAATTGGCGTGGCGGAGACCAGAGGCAGAGTGGGTTTAAGACCCAGAAGAGGTCGATTAATCATATTTCGGAAAAAGACTGCCACATCTACGAGTTCCCCTCCATTTGACATGTTCTCTCTAACACGCCGTGTTTCACATCAGGAAGAGATGGACACCATTTATAATAGCCTTACTCGGGCTTGCAAGACCATCTAAATACAGAACAACCCCCCATGGGTACCAACCCCACTTGTACCAACCACTCGAGACCCAACTAAAAAGGAGTGCAGCCATAGCGTTTTACTAAAGTCGTCTGATCATCCACTAATTCAGATACACGAACCAATAATACGATTTGTTTTGTTGATTTAGGCCAACGGAAGTTGCAGAAGGCAATAAGTTTCCAACCACTAATATCAATGCCGAAGAAAACTTAAGAATTTCCATCATATAATCAATTATAAAATTAACAGCATGCATTGTCTAAAAATAGATTTATTGTGATTAGAAATATGCTATCATCAGTTTTATTGGTGGTGCTAAGTTATGGCTTATCTGCTAACAAAATAAGGTTGGAAAAATAATCAGTGGAAAAGTTTATCCGCGTTAAATTCCACGTTTCATGTCCCCCTAAAATGTCACCTAACATTTCAAGGACAGGTCACTTTTGAAATCGACATATTTGTATTATACAGTTTATGGGTTTATAGCAATAATGCATCTACTGTAGTGGTGCACAAAGCCGATTATCAATTGCTTTGTATATCCTATGTAACTACTGTTTCAGTTACATTACATGCTACGGCATATAGGTTTTTTCTATTCTGAATTTATCGCAAACGGTAAAGAGTTACCTTTAAATGTCCTATCGCGCAACATACTGGTATTGCAAGAAGAAGCTGAATTGCACAACACCATTCCATGCCAGTCTGCATGCCAATACAAATAAGTTACAGCCGTTGACTGGTCTTGCAAATTTTTTAAATTGTAAACTTGTTTATAGTATTGTAATTAAAAACCACTGATAGACAGTCAATTATTAAAGCATTTGGGTTCAACTTTATTTTTTAGGAATAAAATAAACATCTCGTAAATTAAGGCAATCTAAAAATAGTCCTAATATTTTATCAAAAACTCAAACGAATACAACTGTAAAATGGCAATGCATATAGCTAAAAAATCTATGAGAATAACTAAAGATGTAATTACCCTCCTTGTAAATCCCCCCGTTTTTTTTTTTTAAAACACAAAACTACCGCCCTTTATTTTTAAGTAAAGTGCTTATTTACAATACAATAAGCTAATAAATATGTTAATAGTATATATGAGTAGTTTTGGCTAAACACGTAAAACTACTCGAATAACTATAAAGTAATAATATTTATAACTCACCTGCATTTTCATGACTTTTAAAACTGTGTCTTTTATCTAGTTCCGTTTCCATTCGCTTCGCCCCCCCTTCGTTTACGAAGGGGTGGAGAAGAATGGAAAATGGAAAGGAGTTGCCGATCCCTTTTCGGGGTATATAGGTTTAGTTAGTCTATGAATGATACTTATATCACGATTAAAAAAAGATACAAACCTTAATAAGTATTATATTTCGAGGAAGGATGTAGGAAAAAAGATTTGTGTACATCAGTTATTTGGAAAAAATATGTGTTTGGTTCTCTATTAAGATTACGTGTTTGTACATTTTTTGGTTTTTGTATCAAAAAATCTTGATTCTCTAAAATTTGTCACTTTTGACCCAAGTTTTCAACTACAGATTGAAACGGAAAAGGAAGAACTGCATATTACTATGCTATTTCTAGATACCAACAAAAGGTATAATTTGATAAATGTGGACCATTTACCTTTTTAGCATCAGCTCTTTCACCATAGAAAGTAGAGTCGTTGCTCGTTATCCTCGGGCGGGGTTGGGATTCCTCGTCGTATGCTTTTTGTCCTTGCCTTGTAGAATATGTGGGGAAGTAGTAGGAAGAGGTGTACCTTTAGCTGAAGGGGACGGGATGGGGGATTTATCTATCCTCCCAGTCGCAAACACTTAGACAGCAGTGTTGTCATCTGGCTCTTGGCAATATCCATTTTATGTTTATCCCTGACCACCATCATCGATGCAAGCGATGATCCTATAATAAAATCCCAACTTCAATACCCAGATTTCGATTTAACCAATTTATCAAAAACCAAAAACCCCCCAATTCGCTGACCATTTATATGCGCCAATTTATCAAAAAAAAATTTTAAAAACTTGATAAACTACCATTTTTTTAAGCATTATCAACCAAAATCAAAGCAAGGAAAAAACGTAATTCGCCAAGTATAAAAAAGGAGCTGCTTTCAAAATATTTGTTCGGGCCAAAAGAGGGTGGAAAGTTCTAGACAATTTGTTTAACATGGCCCTATAATGTCGATCCCAAGCAAGGATACCATGTCAATTTTAAGATACTATAAATGAAATCAGTCTTGTAAATATATCACTTCAAAACCTTTTTAATTTAGATTTTTTAAAAAGATATTCTGTGCTCATTGATGTATTCTTTTGGTTAACTCTTTACTCCGCCTTAAATTCCCACACTGTGACCCACTTGTATACAAAAAATTAATAAAGATGATGTATCGGATAAACAGCCGTAGTTACCTTAAATCTTCAGATGCCATATTGATTGAGGAGGGGAGGAATAACACGTGTGCAGCTGGAGGTCGGATACAGGGGATGTGGCTATAAACATCGTGTATTGGTAGAGATAGAGGAAGAAAGAAAGAAACACGAATGGTTGAATGAACACATGTGAGTGATAAGAGGGGTATTTATTCCTGCTTACTGAGTTGAATTAACCACTACGGTCGACGACCCATCTTAAAAAAAGGAAACTGGTTATATTATAATTTTACCTACTTTACTATCATCCCAGTCGCCAAACACTAGAACAGCAGTGTTGTCATCAGGCTGCAATATCATATATATGTTATCCCTGACCACCATCATCGATGCAAGCGATGATCCTATAATAAAATCCCAACTTCAATACCCAGATTTCGATTTAACCAATTTATCAAAAACCAAAACCCCCCCCAATTCGCTAACCATTTAACCAATTTATCAAAAAAAATTAAAAATTAACTAACCATTTTTAAGCAAACAACCAAAACAAAGCAAGAAAAAACGTAATACGCAAGTATAAAAAATGAGCTTTCAAATATTTGTGCGGCAATGGGTGGAAGTTCTAGACAATTTGATAACATGGCCTATAATGTCGATCACAAGCAAGGATACCATGTCAATTTATAAGATACTAAAAATGAAAATCAGTTGTAATAATCACTTCAAACTTTTTAATTAGATTTTAAAAAGATTTACGTGCTCATTGAGCTATTCCCCTTTTGGTTAACTCTTTACTCCAGCTTAACCAAATTTGACCCACTTGTATACAAATTAAATAAAGATGATGTATCAGGATAACAGCAGTTACCTTAATCTTCAGTGCCATATTGATGAGGAGGATAACACGGTCGCCTGAGGTCGATACAGGGATGGTGGATAAACACGTGTATTAGGTAGAAACACGAATGGTTAATGAACACAGTGATAGCAGGGTATACCTGCATACAGATGAATTAACCACTACGTCGACGACATCTCTAAAAAAGGAAACTCGGGTTATATATAATTTACATACTTGGCCCAGTTTCTCTGATTTCACGTCGGTGAATGCCCTTGGGGTGTCGATGAATATAATGATAGGGAAACCATGGGGGTGTACTTCGAATTTTAAAAAAATAAAAATTAACTAACCATTTTTAAGCAAACAACCAAAACAAAGCAAGAAAAAACGTAATACGCAAGTATAAAAAAATGAGCTTTCAAACATTTGTGCGGCAATGGGTGGAAGTTCTAGACAATTTGATAACATGGCCTACAATGTCGATCACAAGCAAGGATACCATGTCAATTTATAAGATACTAAGAAACGAAAATCAGTTGTAATAATCACTTCAAACTTTTTAATTAGATTTTAAAAAGATTTACGTGCTCATTGAGCTATTCCCCTTTTAGTTAACTCTTCACTCCAGCTTAACCAAATTTGACCCATTTGTATACAAATCAAATAAAGATGATGTATCAGGATAACAGTAGTTACCTCAATCTTCAGTGCCATATTGATGAGGAAGATAACGCGGCCGCCTGAGGTCGATACAGGGATGGTGGATAAACACCTGTATTAGGTAGAAACATGAATGGTTGATGAACACAGGGATAGCAGGGTATACTTGCATACAGATGAATTAACCACTAAGTCGAAGACTTCTCTATAAAAGGAAACTCGGGTTATATATAATTTACATACTTGGCCTAGTTTCTCTGATTTCACGTCGGTAAATGCCCTTGGGGTATCGATGAATGTAACGATAGGGAAACCATGGTGGTGTATGTAGTACATCATTCTCAGAGCGTTACAGTACCTGTAAAGAAAGGAGGTAAATTGGTAAATGCATTTTTACTTTTTGTATAATAGTGATATCGTTGTAAAATCTGACCCTGTGGTGGAATCACGCTAAAGTTGCGCTGAATGTTTTCTTTGGTATTTCAACCCTTCTTATGACAAATAAACATGAATCGTCTTCCATCTATTGTTCCAATACCAGTGAAGATTGTGTGATCGTAATACCGGCTCGGTCAACATGAAGCGCAACAAACTAAAAATTTTCAAAATGCTTCAGACAAATAAAAAGCTTACCGAATGAGTAACAGGCCTTGCCAGTAATGCTGAAGACATGATTAAGAAACACCGGTCTGTTTGGGTGTCGAGTAATATTAACTCGTTGTATTGGAGTCAAATATGTATACAGATCCTTAAGAGCCTGTAAAATATATAAAAGAATGTAAGTAGACATGAGAACTCGCATATGAATATATAAACTCTAAATATCCAAACATTGAGTCACAATAGTCGACGGCAAAACCTAAATCCAAACCAACACCGACATCAAGTGGTGGCATTTGGGTAAGAAAAGTAAATGACTATTTAGAGGTGCGTAGGCACATAAAGGTTTAAATATGGTGAAATAGCAGTGATTTCTGTCTATTCACTTCTGCTATTTCTTGGAATTTTCAAGGTTCTAATCACTTCCATTGTAAGTTTATCAAATAATTTATTTCCTTGTAAATATTAAGTTTCTTGCATTTAAATTGCGTAAAACCGACCTGAATTATGTGGTGCAGTTTCTGTGTGACTGACGGTACCTGTGGGCAAGCTCGTGGTCAGTTTCCCCTTGTGTCTAATAAAAACTTGAACCGCTATGCTCTGTGCTGCCCCGCTAGGATACGGGTCGCTTTCATTGTGACAACGCATCAGCCCCACCTGTGGTTCCATAAATCCAGGCGACGGAAGGCTACTTATGGTCACGGCTTTGACCTGCTGTTCCATTTTTGCTTTCCACACCCATGCCAATTGCTATATTAGATTGATAGACATAATATCTTGATTTTGCATCATGATCAATTCACGCCTGCCATACAAATAATCATTAGTGAATACAAAAAATTTGAAAGATCAAAGGTCATTAGAAACTTTATACCTCATTTGTTACACGAAAGCTGAAACAGAATAATAACAGCTTCTTCATGGGGTGTTTGACACTCTGCACCAAACATTACACGACCAGTGATATTCCCCCTTCTTCCGGTTCAGGTGATAACGCAGCGGCATCATGCCAATATCCGACAATCGTCAAAGTCGTTTTCCTTCCTATAAATGGTTTTGTATGATTATTTCACCTAAAAAAATAACAATAACAATAAAGAGGGCGTTTCGCTAAGCTTTTTTGAAGTACCTAATGAGTTACTCTATTTTGAAAATATGAATGCACTTATCCTAACACTTATTGCAGTCGACAATCCATATCAACTTATTCATAAGCAAATGATTCGAATTTGCAATATACTAAAAAACCGGAAACTCAATATGCAAACATCATCATCTTAAACCACCAATTCACACAAAAAAACATTTACAATTTCAGTTTTCAATATCAAAATCATTACTTTCTGATACTTGAAGCATCTAAAACTTTCAAAACTAATGAAGCTTTGAAGCCATTATCAAGAAACTGGTTTCCTATCATATAGTGCTATTAATAAACTATACTCTTAATCAACTCGATGTATTAAAACTCGCCTTAACTCAAATACTCGACTCAATCATATAATACATAAACAATACAAACATAACAATATATAATCAACATATCAACTAACACAAATTAAGCAAGGAGTAAAAAAGGGGTTTTTATTACCGATACTGAGCATGAAAATCTTGACAAACCGGTAATTTGAGTTATCAATGAGTTCACCATCACTCCTGCAGTATTAAACAACCACAATGAGTTCACCAACACGATTTTTTATAAAAAATATCTTTCAATCAAGTAAACAACCACATAAATTTTAATACCTGGCATGCCCTCCTGAAAATCAAAAATCCTAAATATCAACCAACCAACCTAAAACACAAACATAATCAATATTTAAGAAAAATAAAATGGGTTTAAACCCGCAAAATTAAACATTCATTAAAAATTTAAAAGAAATACAGTATGAATAAGAAAATTGCACCTTGTGGTCGGAGGAAGTCGCCGGTGGGTGTTTTCAGCCATACCTAAATATGTGTGTGTGTTCAATAAACACTAAACAAACCCTCGGAACCTGCAAAAATTAGGAGAAAACAGTTGATAGATTAATCTATTAAAACCCAAAAATATTCAACAAATTGAGTGTAATTGATTTTAACCAACATCTAAAAACAAAATAAAAATTACAACAACAATCACAAAATCAAAAACAATTTAACCCAAACCCAGAGATCGGAATTCGAATTAACCATTAATATTGGAGATTAATTATAGATTCAAAGAACATCACTTACATGCTATCGGAGAAAAATCTTGAATATTTCTTTTTCCCCATCTTAAACCCGAATGCTTGGCCTCAATTGATCTTGCCTCAATTGATATTGCGGTGTTAAAATTTGATGAATCTGTTTGGTCGCCGAATTTATTTGTGGCGGTGATGCACCGGCAGCCCGGATTTTTTAGAGAGAGAAGGCTGATATTTGTGTGTGTGAGATGTATATCTATGGGGGCGGTGAAGGTGTATAGAGCAGGAACAATATTTTAATATTAGTTTTTTTATTGTTTATAACAATAATATATTAAAGGGTTGTGAGTAGGATCACTGTTTATAAGAACAAGAATTTTTCACCCGCGCGTTGCCGCGAAGCCTTGTGTGTGGGTTCGTATTGCATGTTTCGTAATTATAGGTTTCCAATACCCTTCTAGTCTTTCAAATAAAATGGACCTACACTCGGAGTTTTACATACATAGTTAACAAAATTACAAAGGGCATAAATATTATAGTTTTGTGTTACAAACGACTTGATTCCATAGTCATAATGCTCAAGGCTTTTCTGTTGGGTTTGGTGAAGCTGCTATGTGCAAGGTTTCTTGAGACGGAGAAAAGAGCAAGCTGATGTGCAAGGTTTCTTGAGACGGTGAAAGGAGCAAGCTGATGACCTATAGCAGGAGCATACTCCATGTTGAAGCAATAGTATTCACTCTCTACATCACAACATGAAATCAAGCATGTCACACCCCGCCAAGGC
>BQNB010125498.1:3025-18994 GCA_026074375.1 Tanacetum coccineum | reverse complement strand
AAAATTTGTGGATGTATAGAAGAAGTGCAGGGATTGTCTACATGAAGAATTCCAATCCTGCCAAAGAGTATAGTTTTTACACAGTGGATATGAAGAATTCAAGAGGAAAGATATCAAAGTGTTTTCTCATTGTCTTTACAGGTTTGAGTATTATGGGTTGTATTAGTTGTTTGGGCTTGGAACAAGAATATAATCATAAGGGAACTAAAATACTTTTTTCGGATCATGGAGATATCAATTTGTTACCATTATTTAACTTTGTCGAGTTCATTATTGGTTCCTATGAAATATTAGAGTACCAAATATTTTGTAAAAAAGGAAAACTGCTCAAAGTTGCAGATAGTCAGATGCTTATTTGCTTGGAAATAAAAACGCTTTATACAATACTCGCCGCATCGAAGCGCGGGTATCAAAATCTTGTTAATCACAAAAATAAATAGTGTGCGAAAGCTAATATAATATTTACAAGGACCTGTTCATAGAGGTGAGCAAAAAAATCGGTTTCACAAACCGAACCGGTTTGTAAACCGAAAACCGAACCGGTCAACACCGGTTTTGATCGGAACCGGTCCGGTTCCTGGCCAAACCGCCGGTTTGGGACCGGTTCTTGGTTTGGAGGTTTCGATCGGTTTGTGAACCGGTTTTTCAAACCGGTTCCCCGAACCGGTTCCGGTTAACCGGTTCTAAACCGGTTTGAACCACATTCTTTTTCAAATTTCGAATCTAGCTTTTGTAACGTGGGGGGACCTGTGGAGACACGTTTTTCTAATTTTTTGGGTACATTATTTAGCTATTTGATTTTATTATAAATTGAGATGTTGTGTTTCTATATCAATCACAACTCAAAACTCACAATCCTAAGCAAAAAAAACACTCCAAAGCAAAACCGAATTTCTTTCAATTTTCAATAAGCAATGGCAACTCAATCCAGTTCAACTATCATCGGTGCTGGTTCTACAAGTGCACCGACGATTGTTCAAATTTTACAAACCACCAGAAATCCCCAAACTTGGAAAGACTTCAACCTTTGTCAAATGTCGGACAATACGACCAAAGCTCAACGTAAGCATTGCTTTCATTTATTTTCGCAAAGTTCCAACTCGATGTTGAGGAGTCATATCGTTCACTCGCATTGTGAGGCACTCAAAAAGAACAAACAAGATCCGAGCCAATCAACGATTGATCTAGATGAGAGTGTTTTTGTGTTCAATCCGGATTATCTTCGTGAACAATTCGCGGGGTTGGTGATTCAACGAGGGTTACCGTTCAACCACTTTGACGACGAGCAAACAACAAGGGTATTTCAGAACACTATGCAACCAAGATACAATCATGTAAGTCGCACTACTCTCAAACGTGATGCAATGAAATTATAGGTAGCGGATAAACAAGCAATAATTGATGGTTTTCTTAACTTAAATACTAGTGTCAACCTAACAACGGATGTTTGGTCCGCTCCTCATGGGCGGCCTGGTTCTTACATATGTGTTACCATACACTGGATTGAACCCGATACTTGAAAAATGATGAAGCGGGTCATTGCATTCGAAGACTTTTTGGTTCCCCACACAGGTAGTGCTTTAGCTAGAATATTGAGAAAAACGTTTGTCAATTTTAATTTGAAAGATAAAATTATGTCAATTACGTTGGATAATACTAGCAACAACACATCACCAATTGGTAAACTAAAATTAAGATCCGAACCACCAATGGATGGTAGGTTTTATCACAGTCGTTGTGTTGCACACATCATTAACTTGATTGTCCAAGATGGTTTAGTGGTGCCCATAATTAATGCAATCAAAGAGTATTTTAAAACAATGTTAAAAGATGTATTTAAATCGGGTAGTAGAAACCATCAACGTTATATTAAAATCTGTGCCGAAGTGGGGAAACCTTGTTTATCACCTAATTGGGACGTTCCGACAAGATGGAACTCCGCTTATCATATGTTCCAATGTGGTTTAAAACAAAGATCTGCTTTGATGTATTTTCATGACCTTTTGTGGTTTAAAACTGGTTAACTTCATTTGCAAATTTCTAATGCAGTAATAAGCGTGAGGCATATTGTGAATTTGGATTTTGTCTATAATTTTTGCTTTGTATGTTTCCTTATACCTAGAATATGGAATGCATGTTCGGCAAAGAATTGTATTATGTCATTAACTTCCAACCTAATAATCTGATAGAGCCCGACTAATTAAACCACAACCTGATAGACCCAAACCTGACATACCCGATTCCTTATAGGATCGGGTTGGGGTTAGTTTTTATTTTTTGAAAACCTGATAGGCCCAACCCCTGATATCCCGATTGACACCCCTAGCATTGTGTATCCAAAAGTATCTTCCTCCTTTAGGGTTATTATACAAAGAAGTTATTAAAGTTAACACAAAAGTTCGTCTAAGTTACTAAAAATTTATTTTGTTCACTTAGGTTACCAAAGTAATGAAACGTGGCTTTTGAGGTTACTGAACGTATAAACTATACGTAAACATCACTTAACTTGTAAACGCGCGGCATTTATGTTACTTAACTTATATAAAAATATGCGTACATGTTTACCGAATTAACACTGAAATTATAGTGAGGTATGCTTCTTATAAGTTTAGTAACCTAAGTGAACAAAATGAAACAATATTAACTTAGACGGAATTTCATGTAAACTTTAGTAACATCTTTGTATAATAGCCCTCCTTTATGATGCACCTCCTATTAGAAAAAAAACTCGAAAATGTAAGAACTTTAGTTATATGCAGTAACTGAGACACAATTCGCACCTTAACTACTGTATTAAATTGACCCAGGATTTTAGGAATGAACGCTTTGACTTGATCGATAGATAAGTTTAGCAACAACCCACCCGTCAAATCATTTTGCCCGATATCAAATGTGTATAAATCAAGGCTGTCAAGATCGCGAGTAAACTCGTAAGATCATACGATCTTACGTGTTTACTAGCTAAAATCGTGTAGGATCGTTATAAGATCGTAGTCGAGGTAGGATCGTAAGTAAGATCGTGGGATCGAACGTAAGATCGTAGGATCGGCTCGCGATCCGATATTACCAATTTGATGAGTTATCTTATTATTTTATGTCAAAACCTTATATAATACTTGTATTTTTTTTCCTTGCTGTTATATTACTGTATACTAATATGTTTTGGTTCAAAATCATTTTACAAGATGTATATCTTTTTACCGTACAAAGCCGTGATGAATACTTTAAAAAGGATTCGAAATTTTATTTTAGTGTAGGAAATGAAGTTACCCAAACATTTGAAATAGATTAACTTTTTATGTTTTGAATTTTTGACATGTTTACATCTCATGTCTTTTTTTCCTATCTCATTAAATTGTTTATTTAGCTATGATAACTTAAACAAATTAAATGTATTTCATTACTTTTATTATCATGATGTTTAAACGTCAAAATTTTTCTTACCGCTATCTTATGAATTCGTGTTTGATATTCAATAGATATGTATAAATGTATAGCGTTATGATCCGCCAACGCCTATTAGCAAGACAAGACACTCAAGTACGATCTTCTTATCTTACGATGTCGATCTTGCAAAGACAAAAACGATTATAGGTAGGATAACGATCTTGACAGCTTTGATATAAATCACGTAAAAAGCTTCTGGTTTTGGAACTAATTCCTTGAAGACCCCGTTATATGTTTCAAGATACAAGACTATATGATTACACCATGCATACAAACCACATACACAATCTTGATTTATATAAACATGATGTGTTACCTTTTTAAATAATTTGAGTCCTGACATAACTTGACCCCACTTTGACAACGAGTCGTATTTTGGGGTCTAATGGTTGAACCACCCGTGGCGAAGTTGGCTCCTTGGGTGAAATTTGAACAACATGAGGTAGCGTAACCCCAGACTTTGTGTTGTTAACATCATGATTCACTTGTAAAAATCTATCATGAGTAATTTGTTAATGAGTGTATTATTATATATGTAAGATCTGTTATGAACTAATCATTATACCAGTTAAAAACTTAAAAATGATGTTGCAACATGCGTATGATGAGGGACGGAACCAAGGCGGTCCTGAACACTGATGGATTTTTCTTAGGGTGTGTTTGTTTCGGCTTATATAGCCGGCTTATGGCTTATTTGGTTTTGGGCTTATGTTTCACAACGTCACTTTTTGTGGCGTATTTTAAACTTTTCGGCTTATATAAGCTCATTATGACATAAGAAACTTTGAAGCACCCGGTCTAAAAAAATGTATTGGTAATCTAGTTTCTAAATCACGTATATGCAGCATGTCAAGGAGTTGCATATAGATCAATAAAGTCGATGACTAGACGGAACTGAAAAAAGTCTCTCCGTAGGGTGGAGGAACCTGTCCAAAAGCGGCTGTCAAGCCACCAATATCACAATTCGAGTCATCCAAGTTGAAAATGGCTGGAAAGTCACATGCGTCGTTACTTGTAGTGGCATTCATAGGTTTATTTGATAGTAACATGAGTAAGAATATCACATAAGGTTTCAGCTCCGGTGTAAATTCCAATGTTTTAAAAACCGTTTTTTAATTGAACCGGTCTAACAACCGAGTCACGACTCAACCGGTTTAACCGGGTTTTTTAGACAAAACGGGATTTTGGTCACCTGATTGGTTCACGGTTCAGCCAATTCAACTGACCGGGTTCCGGGTTTTAAAACACTGGTAAATTTTTAATAGTGTAAAAAAGTTATTTTCTTAAACTTTATAAGCCTTTGTTTTATCTGCCGAGTTATTATGTGAGCTTTGGATATTGTAAATTAGTTTAATAGTTTACAGTCAAATCTTTTTGTTATTTTCATTGCACTATCTTTTACATTAAGCTACACTATAGTCTAAAATTTATGGTTCAACCATAAATTTTTTTACATTATTGTAAATATGATATCAACTTTACTTTTGATCTTATCCGTAAAACACCAAAACCAACCCATGAGTAAGTGATTATATTGTATATAATGTAGCTGTATAATATAACGATAACAAATGTTATAGAGTTATTGAAACAGGCAATCAGACGAGGTTTCAACAGCCGTGGGCATTTGGAATCGTGACTATTTGACATAGATGCACACGGCTTAAACAAGTATGGTCATTTCTGAACCATTTCCCTGATCGCCCCTAAAATGTTACATAAGCAAGTTTGAGTCCAAAACTTCTTGTGATGACATACGATCGCCTGCCCGCTAGATTAGTTAAATTAGTGGTCTTTAAAAATGATGAGTTATCACTTAATGCAACAAACTTTGTTGTCCTTTTTAGAGTATCAGTGTATCACAGTTAACAAATACAATTCATTTAGCACTATTCATTGTTCATCGATGGATAGGAAGAAAAAAAAAAAACACGCAAATTAAGAATGGATACTTTGTCTCTAATTAGGTATTAAATCAACCTCCTTTTTATGTTGCTTATGTTTAAAGTATGAAACATGTACTTTCCTTCTTTAATTGTGTTACACAAAGTTACTAAATAATGACATGGGATTAGATCAAATACTAATTGTTGCAACTACTAGACCTTTCAGCTAGTAACCTTTTTACAAAGTTCTTGACTGAAAAAAACCCCTCAAGAATAAGATTGCATTTTAGAATCAAGAACAGGTTTGTCAAAGAATCTCATTTCCAAGAATCATAAATCAAAGGAATATTTACGCAAAACATGTTGTTTCAAAGCTATTAAGATAACCTAAATTTGACTCACATTAAACATTTTAAATCAATGTCTTTTTTTTTCACACTATACCAAAAGCAATGTTTTAAAACTCAGGTTGACCTACCGGTAGGGTGATCGGAAGCCGGTTTTGGCCGATTAACCCGATTATATAATCTTGGATGGGCAACCTATAGAGCAGGTTACCATATTTCCAAACATTTGAACAAAAACATTTCCCAATTTAAAACCAAAATAACAAAGCCAACTCACAAAAAAAACACAACCTATTCAACGATCAGAATCCGTGTGACACAACTATAATCAACGGCCGAGATCATCTCATTCCCAATCCGTGTGACACAAAACCCACCAATCGGAAACCACTACACGGATCATTGCCAATCATTTCCAACTATAAATACCATCTCCCACTTATTTCATCACATCACAATCAAAAGATAAACAGAAATTCAAAACTTTATACGTAATAAAAAGGTGTTTATGTTTCTTGGTTAAATTTGACAAGTATGTTGTTGTTTCTAATGGTGGCACCTTTAATCTGCCATTAATTACATCGACTACTTTTCAGATTTAACCTAGGAACAAAAACAAAAATATCATATGATATAATGACATCATTCGGGACAGGTCCCCATTTTCAGAAAGCTCAAACACATCATTCTTGATGTAAACGAAAATGATAGTTCTTAGGCGTAACAATGAACCGTTTCTTGATATTTCGCCAAAAAACTATCATTTTCCTTTACATTGCGAATGATGTGTTTGAACTTTGGATGACCATGAGTTTATAAACTTCTCAAAATATTTTGCCAATGAAATGGTCACCAGAAGAGGTGTGAGGAAGATGAAGACTAAGGGCATGTTTGGTACAAAGAAATGAGGCCAAAGAAATGGAATTGTGTTGATTTCTCTTGTTTGGTAAGTCAAAGAATTGAGAAAGCGGAGAAATGCCAATTCTCAAGAAAAGCTCCCTTTGTAAATTGATTTCCATCCCATATGGAGTGGAATTCATAATTCTCCGTCTTTTTCATATATAATTCTCCGTTCTTTGTTTCTGTAAGTATAATGTTAATTTATTTGTTGTGGTTTTTTTGACATAAGTAAAGAGTATATGTTGTGTTTCTAGTCACGTGCAGTAGTGCACCATATCTTTTTCCGCATCGTATTCTGTCAAGCTCACTTTTTATCCGCTATCAATACCCATGATCTGAATTTTTGCCACTTACCATTAGTTGTTCCATCTTCATTGTTTTTGTTTTGCGTCCGCAATCACTTTCTCTTTTGTACTACTATTGTTCTTATTTTTTTATGTGTGATTCTTTCAAAAATAAAAAAGTTCGATACTATTTAAATAACTCTTTTATTACTCTGTTTATGAATCTTGGTCTAGCAAAGGTTGATGGTTTATAAGTTTTGTGGAATTCATCTTCTTTTTTGGTTCGGATTAAAATTAATGTCTCAATAAGGTTTCTTGAATTCCAAGATTCGGATCAGTTGTGGTTTTTTTTTAATTTCATATGAAGTAGAAAATAAATAAATAAAATATGTAAATTTTTTTATTTCCCAAATCAATTCCCAGCTCCACCAAAAAAGAGATGTTTCTGTGGAAGGAGAATTGACTACAACCGATATCGCCGTGATTCTTTTAGAGCATTTATCATTTTCGCTCCATTTCTTTACATTTCCATTTCTCTCTTCATTTCATTTCTTTAGATTTCTCTCTACCAAACGTGCCCTAAGAGTGTTTGTTTTTACAAAAAACATCTGAATCGCCTCTGAATCTGTCAGACGTCGGGCTTGTTTGTTTTTTTCTTGCGAGTCAAACGCGGTCAGACTTGAATCCTCTGACCGAGTAAGAGTTGGGGGTTTGATCTGACCGTTTCTGAACCTTATAAAATTTCACTCACCTCTAAATCTTGAATATTTTTTTTTACAATCTAAATGACTAAAAACTGGATTTGAGAAATTTTGAAGGAGAAGATGAATGTTGGGGAAGAAGGATGAGAAGATGCATCGAGATGTGAGAAAATAGGACAAAGTGTAATATCTAAAATGTATATAGCATAGTGTCTCGTATAGTAACAAGTAGAATATTAAACTTTTACTAACATTTTGCAACTTCATACATGTATATATGATGTATAAGATTTCTGTTATACGGCATACAATATTGAAGTATTCTTCTTTAGTTAAAAATTTCTAATCGTTTTTAGTTTGTTAATTACATCGTTTGAAATACATGTTTAAAACTTTACTTTGAAGAGTTTCATAACATATGGTTATTTTTTTTATTTCAATCAACAAAAAATATTGTTTTGTATCGTGACGATGTTCTTAAACAAAGGGAGAACTAAAAAACGGACAATTAAAACCATTCAGACAATTAAAAAAAAACAAAATTGTTTTTTTCAGATCCATATATTATAACTAACTTCTTACCAATAAAATACGGTAGTCAGATTCAGACCTAAAATATCTTAACGAAACAAACACATCCTAAATATATTATTTGCTGCATGAAATTTAAATTAAAAAATAATTCTACATGTTTGACTTGGTCACGTGAGTACAAAGTAATTTATCATTAGTCTCAACTCTCAATTGCAAGAATCATTACATTTTTGCTTTTTTTATCCGGAAAGTAGTCGAAAAAGGTAATTTCAACTTTTGTATTGTACATTGTAACAGCTCATTTAATATATTATTGTAACAACTTCTAATTATTATTAGGCTAAACGTAATAGGACGATCTTTTGTGGTCGGTCGTCCCATGTGGTAATAAAAGAGACCTGGTCACCTCACTACGCCGACCGAAGCAAGACCTGGTCACCCCCAACCTTTACAAAGTTAGGGTCTTCTGCACGACTTTACAATTGGAGGAAGATTTGTTATTAAAAAAAATTAACTCTTTCTTTTATATTTTTATTTTAAAAAGAAATAAACAATCCCCCATTCATTTTAAAATCTCACTTTTTATATCATTTTTAATCACAAAACACATACATTTTATACACTTTCAATATCTTTTTTAAATGGCTTGTTCGATACCACATAGCGACGATGAAATCTAAACTTTGGTTCAAAAATAAAATGACGAAAATATGGTTCATCAAAAAGCGATTCTGAATTTAGCCTTGCAATTTGATAATGCATGCACAACTAAAGAAGATCTTAGAAAAACATACAAGAAATGTAATCACATTCCACAAGAGAGCCGTGCTTTGATCGAAACTTTCTTAAAGGAAGGTTCTGATAAAGATTACGAGCTAAATCTTTTTATGTACAGAAAGGCGGCAAAAGTAGAAAAACAAATGAATGCTAAGTTAGCTTGGATACATGAAAAATACAACAACCGCTCAGAAACCCATATAGGTGGTTCGTCATCACAGACACATGAGATTGGTGATGTATACCTTACTGCGGAAGAGTTACATTAACTACATCTAGATGAAGAAGCCTTAAGAGAAACACTAGAAGAACAAACAATGGATGAAAAGGCACGGGAGGAGAAGATTAGGCAAAAACAAGCTGATGATGATGAATACTTTATGGAATTTGGGGTGATGAGAATTGATTCAGATTACGAGTCATCAGATTAATAAACTAGAAACTATTTTAGTGTAATGTTGTTTTAATTTAATGTTTTAAATAAAGTATTGTATTTTAAATTCCGTTATTATATTTTCAAATTTTGAATTCCAACGGCTAGTTTTTCGTTATAAATACCCCCACCATCTCCTCATTATATCACACAACTTCTTATCCAACTATCCAGATGGATTCCAATTTCACTAACGAAAATGATCCATGGGAATACAGTCTTGATATAGACGATTCTGATCTCCATTTAACACCTGTTCTGCGTTCGTCTAGTAGCGCACATGTTGAACCATCTCCATACACCCCAAATCCAGTTACCATAATACCCGGTCCTGCGGGTGTTGTTCAGCTCTCTAATAGCATATGTGTTGAACCATCTTCCTCAACCCCAAACCCAGTTAGGATAATACCCGGTCCTGCGGGTCTTGTTCAGCGAGCCAAGCTGCTTAAAGAAAATGTATTTATTCTTGATCCGGATGGGGCTTTAATGTCGACACAAGAATATATGCAGAAAGTTGTTGAGGATGTGGGTGAGGATGCTGATTTTAACAGTGGGGCGTGGGTTAGCGCCACTAACTATGTGAATGCTTTTGGTGGCACTGTAACTGGATGTTTGGGAGACATCGACAACTTTCTTAAAAAGGGAAAACTTGAACAAGTTGTTGCAATAGTGAAGTCTTGTTCTCCGAATGCTCTTGGAGATTTAAATGTGACTCTGAAAGATCTATCGGGTACAGTACCTGGAACAATACACTACAAAGTCCTTGATGTGGGTAGTTATGAAAAGGATATTACAGTAGGAGCTGCTATGATACTTGCCAATGTCTCAGTTTTTACTCCTAAACCATCAAAGCATTACCTTAACATTACAAAAAGAAATGTGGTTGAGGTTTTCCGTAAGGATACGATTTCATTAGCTTAACATTATTGCTATTCAATTCCGTAATGTAATTTTCAATTTCGTAATGTAATTTTCAATTCCGTCGTAATGTAATTTTCAAATTTGAAATCAAACAACTACTATTCCAACGGATACTATTCGAACTATATGTTTTAAAACGTATCTGTGTTGTATTTTTAAATTCCGTCAAGTTCATGTTTTTTATTTCTGTAATTTTTTCCGTCTTTTCTTCCGTGTATTTTTATTTCCGTATTTTAATTTGTAAAATGTTTAATTATTAATGTAATGTTTAAAAAAAAAAAATTGTTCGGTGTCCTCTGCGGTCACCACTACATGTGTTTGGTCACTGTGTGGTCTAAGAGAGAGAAAGCTGAGTTGGCGCTGACGTGGCGGTGTCCTCTGCGGTCACCACTACATTCAGTCTTAATCCAAGCTCGTTCTAATAACGATAGACTTTGCCTAGGCTTGATGTGGAATTAAGGTTCATTATGGTGAGGTTATCCAGTGCAATAGGCTTCAGAAATAGTTGATAGATACATATCTCACGGGGTTTTTATTTTTCACTATCTAAGATGGTATGAGAGCGTGTTTGATCTAAAAATCTAATCGGTCGCTATGAGCCGAATCTATATCACCCCGCCAAGTCTTTTCTTTATCCCTTTTCACATACCCTCGCCGCTATCCTTAAAAGGAAAAAAAAAGTCAAAATCGGACATACACATTGTCTTGGCCATATGTTTTTAAACGCTTGGAATTGACTGACTCGGTTAGCGCCATTCCCTTCGGTTTTCAATTTTGCACAAAACCCCGTCAAAATCACCTCATCCAGCCATCTAAAGCGTCGCCACACGCCTTTAGAAGCCAGCTACCTCACGGGTTTCCACTAACATTCCCACTTAATTTAATGATAGTCTAGGAAATAGCTAGCCTTAATTAGTTGGTTGGTTCAAAGACGTTGGACCAATCTGATTGTATCGAACAAGTTGCATACTACACATGTAAATACCTTGCTTCATGTATAATTTTACGATTGTCCATGTATAGGATTTTGTATGTGCAGCTAAGTTTTGAAGTATGTTTCAATAATAAAATTGCACCCAAAAAAAAAAAAGGCCAAGACAATAAGTTAGTCTAATTTGGCTTATCGACAAGTCACAAATAATCAACAAAATGTTTCTTTGCACTTGTTTTTTTTCTTCTACTGTATAGCAACTTCAATTATACAATTGTTGTTTTAAATTGAGCAAGGAGTAAACGAATTAATAATTTATAGAATAATGTTACTCTTATTTCTACAAATGCAATCACAAAATTTAAAATATATTATTTCATTGAGAGATTTGACGAAGATCAAATTTGAAAATGTAACAGGAAACCTCAAACTTAAAAACCATCGTGGGCTAAAGACCTTGATATACACCTGTATGGAAGAAATGGGCCTTGTTAAACTTCACTAACCGTTGCAATACAAGTTTTACAGAATGTTACAATCAAAATTAGGGCCGAACAAAATCAACCGAAAACCAAACCGAATCGACAAACCGAGCTGAGCCGAACCGAACCGACCGAAACTGAGCCGACCATTTTCGGTTTGGTTTTCGGTTTTGTATATCTATAGTTTTCGGTTTTTGTTTTGTCGGTTCGGTTCGGGTTAAAAACAAGAAAAATACGTCTAAACTATCTATTCGGTTCGGTTTTTGTCGGTTCGGATCGGTTTTCAGTTTTTCTCGGTAAACTTCGGTTCGGTTTCGGTTCATGTTTTTTCTCAAACTCGGTTTTCGGTTCGGTTCGGTTTTTGTCGGTTCCGTTCGGTTTTGAACCGATGCTCACCCTTAATCATAATCGAGTAATATTACGGGTGTTGATCGGTTCGGTTATCTGGTTGTTCGGTTAGTTTGGTTCGGTTAGTTTGGTTAAAAAAAAATTGGTTCAACCCGAAAACCAAATTTGAATTCGGTTCGGTTATCGGGTTGACCCGAATTACACATTTTATTTTAAAAAAATAATAATAATTACATAATTATTTAGCAAAAAAAAATTTCAAGCATAAAAAGTATATTTTTTATATTAGGATAAAAATTTAATTGTCTTTATATATATAAAAATATATAAGAAATATATCTTTTTTATATAAATTCGGTTTTCGATTCGATTTTCGGTTCAGGTTGCCAAAATCATATCTAAGGATGTTCGCGGGGTGGTTCGGTTCGGTAAGTTGGAAGATTTAAACTATCCGTCGCGGGGCGGGTAATTAATATTACTATCTGAAATCGAACCGTACTAGGCAGGTAACCAGACATGCGGGTACCCGAAGTGAGCGGTTACCCGCGGTTCGGTTCACGGTTAACTATTTTTTACGTTTAATCGAGTTTGACCGTATAAAAAATAACATGGTCTAGAACATAAAATGCCATTCTAGTAAAATCAAGTGACATTGAGTAGATAAAAGTCAAATAAATTTATTTCGTTACAATAATTGCATTCAAATATTCGTACATAACATATTAACAAAATATATATATTCGTCGTTTATAGATTACGATCACATTAATGAATTTTCACACGTAGACTTTTTGAAATGTTTACATTAGGAACTAAAAAGTCGTTATAGAATAACATTAGTGCAATAATATGGTTAATAATTGTACAATTATATGGATATTAGTTAGAAAACAATTATGTATAATATGGAATAATAACCGTTATGATCATTAAACATAGTCATATAAATTAACCTACCACTAAGAAAATAAAAGAACCGTGGAACCCTTTTCTTATTTAGCAATCTCAATCCAAGAAAACAATAAAGATCAAAGTATGATCCTCTTTGGATTCGTACACCGTTTGTATTAGCGATTCTAATTAAATGCTATATGTTCTTTTTATAAACAATATTAGCAAAGACAACTTATTTCAAGTTGATTAACAAATCGGATTTCCCCACTTGTTGGGTGTACCGATCGACTCAACAAAAAGAGTAAGGGAATGAGATAAAGAATTTATGAGCATTATAGGGTTTTCACTCAATACGATATCAAACAATGAGCTTTGTTTATGTTTATACAGGCAAGGAATTTGCTATAAGGAGAAATCTGATCATTCCCCTGACCTCCTTCAAATGTTGAGGTAAACCGGCCCCAAACACAACCCCACAACCCAAGCCAAAACTTTCCTTTTCTCATTATTTAACATTAAGTCCTTTATGTTAACATTTAACGACCGTTAAATAAATTCCGTTAAGTAACTAATTAATTAACGACCGTTATCTTATTATTTACACAATTAATATAAATTAATTAATATAAATTAATTAATTATATTTATTCAATCCAAACGCTATCGTGTGCGTCTCCAAAGGCCTGAGTGGCATTCCGGACATATATTATTTACGTGTACATTCTTTCACTATTATCATCTAATGGGGGCACTTGGCATGTAACCTTGCATGTCTTGGATTCTTAAACAATAACCTCACTTTAATAGCTATCATAGATATTGATTTATGTCCGTTTTCGTGAAGGGTTAAAATTATGAAAATAATTTGTTTTGGATGACCAGGGGTAAATTAGTCCTTTCACATGGTTCTGGCACATTTAAAGATACGAGGCCTGCATTTTTAGAAAATAGACTCAAAATGCTTTCCGTGGGCGAAACCCTTATATTTTTAGCATTTACAGATTAGGAATTAGAGGTTTATAAAATTGGGGTAAATTCAGAAATTAGAATTTACGTATTGATTCAAACTTAAAAATGGGATTAAAAACGTTAATGAACTAGGATGTTAGAGGGTGACAATGAGTACATGTTTAAGTTAATATTAGGTCAGGTTGTTCGTCATATTTTAGGTAATCGATACTTTGTAAAACCTTACGCAATGTCATGCTTCATTTGGAAACACGTCTACGAACTTTTGTTTGTTTTTACTTATTAAACTCTACTTTGTCATTCTAAGTCGCGCCACATCTTTTAGGTGGTACTTAGAGGTCCTCGCACGTCTGATGATCCATTTACCTTCTGATCTTCATTGCTTCTTAGTGAGTTCATAGCCTCGCCTTTAAATACTTAATTGTTTTATAAACCTCGCAAGGAAGATACATGTTTGTTTTGAAAATTGAACACAAGTGATTTTATGGTATGCTGGACCTGATTACGTAATTATCTGCATGAGTTGCTATTGCCAAAGTCCCTAATATCATGAACCATTAATTACCTTCCAAGGTAAGCGCTAGTACATTAAATAGATCTATTGGGCTTGACAACCCCATCCGGGGTATGGATCATTTTATGAACACCCTGTCAAACGGATATTTTGTATTGAGTGGATTGTAGGTATGAGCCAATAATACCTAGTGTTGGGGTAAATTATGGATATATTTTATATGTGGTGTTAACACGTCGGTTTCATGAGCTCAATGCGATAATGTTAGAATGATACATTGTATGTGTTACAATGTCCCTTGATGAACTATACTTGTGTTTTATGATTTATTACTCAATTTTATAAACTCTATGGATTCACTCAACATTATTGTTGACGTTTTTAGCATGTTTTATCTCAGGTGTGTATGCTTATGCTTGCTTGGATGGGAGTATTGCGCGGATATCAAAATTTTAAAGACTTGGTTTATTTTCACATTCGATGCAATTTTTACTATATACATATGAGTCATGTTTGAACTCTTGTAGCTTTTACCAAAAACTATTTGGGACCTATGTAACTATGATGTTTTTAATATATCAAATATGATACTTTATTTTAAAACGTCTCTTTTGAGGTCGTTTTCTATAACTTGTGCATATGGACTATGAAGTAGTACCCCAAGTTGTTGTTCCGCCGCGTTCTGAAATTTGGGGTGTTACAATGAGTCTCCTAAAAAATCTGCACCTGACGCGCTGAGTGATGCTCCAGCACGCCACCAGCGCGCTAGTGGGCCGTCAAAAATTAGGGTCTCGTTTAACGATTTTGTTAAACCTGTTGGTCCTCAAACTCGTCTTACAAACACTCTAGGTACCCAAGCACCCATTACAAGAGTCAAAACCACCAAACAAGGATATCTTTTGATTTCACGTAATGGACTTGGATACACTCAAACTCAAGTTGACCAAAGACCTCTCTTACCTACTCCTAATATAAGACCTCATAACTCATATAACCGAAGACCTTCTTTTCAAAACAACCATTCTTCCGAAAGGAGAAATTGTTATAATAATCAAAGGTCATCGTCGTATTAACACAACACCTTCTAAAGGAGAGAAAACTCCTACCCAAATCATAGACTAAAAACACCTCGGAGTGTTAGACCAAACTTTCAAAACCTTCATGACTTTCAAAACAATACTTGGTCCACGTTCTCGAAGTACGGTCTACATAAACTATGTGCATTACTTCAAGACCCAAGAATGTTTAACTTGGGCACCATATATGCTAACCATAATGGACCCAAGAAATAATATGTACCACGACCTTGAATTCATATTTGCTTATAGATGTGTATCAAATGCGATCTACTACCGGACGATTGGATTGTGGATAGTGGTTGCACTAAGCACATGTTCGATAATAGAGATTTTTTACTTTGTACAAGACGTATGATGGTGGACATGTCATATTTGGGAGCAACCTAAAGGGCAAGGTCATTAGTGGAGGTAATATTTCTTATGACTCCATTACAATTACCAATGTTGAGCATGTTAGTGGTATATATTTTAACTTGATTAGCGTAGGTCAATTATGTGATGATGATTGAGTAGTTAGTTTTA
>BQNB010125497.1:0-19758 GCA_026074375.1 Tanacetum coccineum | reverse complement strand
AAAAAGGAGTCGGTTTATCTAGAACTGATGGTTTTGGAACCTTAATTGCATTTGTTTGACGAACAACAAATGGTTTATCAAACTTAGTTTCCACAGACTTTCCCTTCGATTTTTCAATGAGTTTCTTCAACTCGCTGATTGCAATGTCCTTGTCTTGTAATTAAGCTTTCAAATCTTGTATCTCGAAATACTTTTGATTAATTTCTCAAAACAAAGTTGATTCTTGTTGTTTTCAAACTTTGTCATTTTTAAGTTGTTCCTTACATTGTTGTAAGGCAAGTTCAAGAGAAATCGAGTGTTGCTCGAGCGTACAAAAACTTTTGATCAGTTTATGATAATCTTCTTTACAAATAGTGTCTTTTTGTTTGGAAAGCTCAATTTCAAGACATTCAGATTCCTTGACTTTTTCTAGATATTTGCATGCCATTTTAGAATATTCATCGATATCAGTCATAGAACTTAATGCAACACACAAAATAACTTTTGAGAGACATTCTTGGAGAAGTAGATCATATTCATTTGAAAATTTTGTCTTATCAGATTGCAGTTCGTCAAGCTCTTTTTCAAGAGATTGGACGTACTGTAAATCGTCAAACATTTCTTCTTTAAGCAATTTTTCAAATTTACTTGCATTTGCTCTTGTCTTTTCAGCAAGAGGCATTAAAATATCTTTTACAAGCACAATTATCTCTTGAGTAATTGGTTTGTCCATTCTATGTTCCAAACGACTTTGCCAATCTATGTCAATGATTGTTTGAAAAGTAGTGATGTTGTGTTTAACATTATGAAAAGCTTGTCTACTCTTACTTATAGAAGCTTGATTAGGCAAAAATCCTATGTTTTTCACAATATTTGCTTGAGTTTGACAAAAGATTTTTCCACAATTTCTTTCTAAGTTTCATGGCAAAATACAATTGATCAAGATATTTCTATGTTTGTGTTAGGAATAATTGAAAACGACTAAGTGTCGTTTCTGCTGTTAGAGATGTTCGTTTCTGCTGATGGCATTAAGTCGTTCCTGCTGATTATGTTTCTGCTGGTCATATTTTCCTCGTTTCTTCTGCTGACAGAGATAAGAATCCTGCTGATCTTATTTATTAAGATAGACTTGATTAATGTATTTAAGGAATTATAGTTATATTCTAGAATTATCTCATTAATATAGGAATGAGATATATTAGGAAGAGATTAAAAAAGATGTATATCTCTTTACGCATTTTTTTAGAATCTTGGTTTATGCAAATTTTAGGGTTTCTTCTCTATAAAAGAAACCTTTAGCATTAGGGTTTGGCACCGATTACGAAATACAAAAACAGTTTATTATCAATAGAGAGATCCATAGAGGATCATTGTTTATATTTATTCTTCTTTATACTGCATTGTTTAGTTTCCGCCTAAACATTTGTTAGAGTCTCTCACGTATATACTTAGGATTACAAAATTACAACAATACAACTACAAAAGGGCTTATAAGATCTATCTAGTTCTAGATCCTAACAAGTGGTATCAGAGCCTGGAGAGAGCCTCTGATAAAGAAGAATCACTCGTTTACCCTAACAACAAAACTTTTGTTTCTTCTTCTAACCGAGTAACTAGACAGGAGACCCATGCCTCTTTCTATAGCCTACTACTCAGTCCACAATCACATTATCCTAAACCCTAATCCTCAGCTTCACCATCGTATTACCTCAAGATGATACCATCTAATCTTTCCATGTACTGAACTCACACAACAAATAACCTACATTCTCTCATAAAAAACTGCTTTCTTGCACTGTAAAAATAACAAAAACCTACTTTCTCACAACCAAATCAATCTATCATTTATCTCACAGAACCTGCTTGTTCACATTCACCATTCAACAGACTTCAACCTACTTCAGGACACCAACAAACTGGTCAATAGTATACCCAAACAATGTCCATTCACAACAAACAGTTTTCAAACAGTTCCAAACAGCCTCTATCTTCCTGCTAACCAATGCAAAATTTCCGTTATCTGGAGAAGGACAAATATACAGATAATGGGCTATATGATGGAGTACTGGATAACAGATGGCTGATCATAATCTAAAGAGGATTGATCACCCAAGGAACGAGTCCCAAAGAGGGTGGGAAAAGATGCGAAAGGAATACAATTGTTTCATCCATCCTATCCTTCCTCTTGATGACATGTTGTTGTACAAAGAAAGAATAAGGTGATAACCTTGTGCTGTCACATCACACATTCTCTACCTAAGATCAAATGCCTAATTTCTCATTTATGATGAATGCAAGGGATATTTGGAGCAAAATGGCATTAAGGCTAGGTTTGGTGGGGAATGAAGAAATAAAAAAAGAAGATGAGGAAGACCATGCTCAAAAACAAGTAGTTTAGTTTTACAAATTCACTGTGAAACAGAAGAATGAAGGCCTACACAAGGGTTATGACAGGTTTCATAAGATTCTTTCTAGCGTTTCTGAGGAGGTTCCATTGAATCAAGTATCAATATGCACAATGCAAAGGCCAGAACAATGATGACATCCAACCTGAAATATCTCCAAAAAACTTTTTCGTTTCCTTCTAAATTCTCTTCCTATTCTTTCTTTCTAAGAACTGAAAATGTTCTTAACAGAAGCCCTTCTCTTCTTTTCCCTGTTCCCCTTCGTGGTCACAAGTTCCTTGGCATAAAAAAAAGAGGTGGCTTGAATCAATGAGCTATGATGACCTGTAATAACAAACTAAGGTCACTTGAACTTGAATGACATAATTGTTCATCATTTATGGTGTGAAAGCCTGCTGCTGTGCTACCCACACATTCAGCTTTCATTCGGACTGCCAGCTCGGCTCAAAGCTAATATTCTAATCAACAGAGTATTGTTCAATCAGTTTCTCAGACATCCTGGTCGTTCTGACAGCAATAAATGGAATGTGGTTTTTTGACATTCTTTTTGTGTTGCGAAAAGAATGAACTCAGATTCAAGACTATGATCTAAGATACTTTGACCATGTTTGATCATATTGGATAGATGGAAGAATTGGGTGGGGGTATAACTTTTGAAAAGTGGAAAAAAATGGCTATACGCCTGCCCCTCAGGATAGCTAGCCTTGCTTCTCCACTTCTCGTCCCTCTTCACTTCACTTCCTCCATCTTCACCGCATCCTCCTTGATGATTTAACAGATTTGTAAGAAAAGGAGGAACGTAAAGATGAACATAACAAACTCAACCTGCCCAACACACGAGATTTGACAGAAGGAAGTTAGATGCTACAAATGACTTCAATTGGACATTATTTTGCTAGGGAGTAAATTTGAAGACAGTTGATTATAAGGCAGTAATTCTGCTTTTAAGGTCACAGAAGTTTTAAAACAGACTAACCAAAAGCTTTGGTCTCAGTTGATTCCATGGTGAATTGGTCGGATCATGAGGCAGAAAACAAGACTGGTGAGGTAGAGAAGGTATATGGACTGATGGCTGGACTTCATGCTAATAATGGTGTGCAGATTTTTTTGAGTTCGCTCTGAGTTTGAGTATGATAGGGATTTCTCCTAAGGTACAAAACTGTCCCCTTGGCTGGGATTCTAAAATTAATGTCTTAAAAATATGAATAATAATCTTGATAGATTGTATAAAATGATTGTTACATTAAAAGTTCAGGCATATCAGAATGCTGTTTAAAAAGCATTAGAAATCACAAAAAGATATGTACCATAAAACTCAGATTGCATTAAAAAAAAGATTAGGATTTTTAACTGCTACATCTAAGAAAACACCCACTAACACACTTGAGTTATACCTGAAATAATTGCATGATCATGCACGAAGAAAGAAAAGGAAAGAATGGGAGTTAAGTTTGAAGCGACATAGCTAATTTTGAAAAGTGGAAGGGAGTCATCCAAGAACTTGATAAAAGTTGAAAAATAGCTCTATGTCTCAAGAACTAAAATTGGTCTAGGATTTAAAGAAGTACTTGGAAAATACGAAGTGTTTGATTTTGTCTACACTAGTGAATTTATCCCAGAACCGTTTGAGAGGATAAACCTCTTTACTCATAGGTTTGTCAAGGCTGGGGAGATGCATGCAGTTCCTCTCCATCACTGAACTTTATATGCCCTACCCCATACAAGTCTGACATAGAGGAAACACAAGGAGGTAATTTAATGGTCAAAGTTTGATAATAAAACCTTCTTGAAACTCTTTCAGAACTAAAACTTGTCCTCTTGTGAGAACAGTGACAAGTCTTCAACTCCGAGAACCTATGCATCCTGTGATACAAGCCCAAGACCAAGACCAAAGACTTCCCACCTGCTTTTTGATATCAAGGACTTTGCAAGTCTGATGTTGAAGACCCAAACTCCACTGCTGGCAGTCCTAGTTTATCTTGTTTGGAAATGTAAAATCTCCTAGATCTTTTGTAAAAAAGATGGAATGTACAATAGGAATTTGTGTAAAAACAATCTGTGCGTGTAAAGAAATTTATTGTTTTGTTGTATAAAATGGCATTTGATTATAAGATTGGTGACTTTTATAATTGTGTTGCGTCTGTCCCTTGTAAATCTAAGCAGCATCTTTACCTTCTGTAATAGGAATTCACGCAACTATCTGTTACTGATCGCATGGTGGATCTGATCCTTGCAGCTAGTAGAAACAACCATCAGTCAATTCTCTGGTAATCCAAATCCTGCTGGATGTCTAAAAGGCCAAGCACCTTTTTTGGCTGTATACAAGTTCTGCTGTTGTGCTTAATCCGCTTCGCTGAGACAATATTTCAGACCCATCATCTGTATATTTTAATAAAATGTTAATAGGCCTAACTATATGACCCTATGTATAAGGGTCTATGGGTAACTGCCGTTAAGACCTCATCAGTTTTCTCTTGAGGAATAAAAAGACCAGCAATTTAGGGGGTTCCAAGAGTAATTGGGGATCTCACAAACCACAAGGTTCCACACACTTAATGATCCCAAGGCCTGGCTCAAGGTCAGAACGGGCATGGTCCTCAAGTGTACAATGTTGTTGTTGGTAAGATTTGTAGGGTGATCCTAAATCAGATAAAGACATAGGGTATAGTTGACATCGGTTGCTCAAGAAGGTTATGACAGGAGAACGATGAGAAGCTTGAATGATTTTGGTGCAGGACAAGGAGGCATTGCAAATTTAGGTGGAGAGGCAAGAATAATCAGAAAATGCACCATAAGGACATCAAAGCTTGACTTTGAAAATGTCTGACTAGTGTTGAAGAGCTGGCAGCACTTTAACTTTGTTCTCTGTCTCACTTAATTTGTGATAAAAAGAACAAAGTTCTCATCCACAGAACACTGACTGTTAGGTTGCTTTACAGAAGACTTCCAATTACCCCTGATGAGTAGTCAGGTGGTACACAGAATTTGGGTGTTGGGTATTGTTAGGGGTTGGAGATTCCTAGGATATGTGATCTCTACAACCTTCATCATCTCAGAACTAACAACCAGAACAAAATGTTACTTTGTAAATTAGCAAAAGCATCCTGTATAAATCTCCAACCAGATGGCATCAGAAGTGAAGCTCATGTGAACTTCCAAAACAATCAACAAGTTAGCAAAGTAAGGTCTGGTTGATGGGTTGTTACCTCTCAAGGTGTTCACCAATGAACACAACTGTGTTGCCTGCAATAAAGGAAAGCAACATAAGGCTTCTTACAAGCATATTTCTGCTGTGAGACTTATTACTGAAACTCTGCAATTGCTGCATATGGACCTTTTTGGTCCTACCAATATAAGGAGTATTGACCAGAAGTACTACTCCTTAGTGGTTACTGATGACTTTAGCAGGTTTACTTGGACTTTCTATTTGAGTACTAAGGATGAAACATTTTATGTCCTTAAAGAATTTATTGCCTTAATAGAAAACCAGCTTAATAAAAAGGTTAAAGGAATAAGGTGTGATAATGGGACAGAGTTCAAAAATGCAAAACTTATAGAACTCTGTGGGGAAAAAGGAATTAAGAGGGACTATAGTAATCCCAGAACCCCACAGCAGAATGGGGTTGCTGAGAGGAAAATAGGACTCTAATAGAGGCTGCTAGAACCATGTTGGCTGACTCTAAATTACCTACCATGTTTTGGACTGAGGCTGTTAGCACGGCTTGCTATGTGTTAAACAGGGTGTCTATTACTAATCCTCATAATAAAACACCTTATGAATTGATATCTGGGAAGGTTCCTCAGATAGGTCATCTTAAACCTTTTGGGTGTCAAGTAACTATCCTTAATACAAGTGACCATTTGGGAAAATTTGAGGGCAAAGCTGATGAAGGTTATCTTGTTGGTTATGCTCCAAATAGCAAGGCCTATAGGGTTTATAATTTAACTAACAAGAGGGTAGAGGAAACCATGAATCTGAGATTTTTAGAAGATAAACCCAATGTTCAGGGAATTGGTCATGAGTGGTACTTTGACCTTGACTATTTAACTGATTCATTAGGTTATACTCGTTTTAAAACTGACAAACCTGCAGGTACACAAGAAACTAACATAAATGCAGGTACACAAGATCATGACTCAGATTCAGAAGTGGATGAGCAAGTTATAGTGGTTCCTTCATTTCCTTCTAACAGTTTTGCAGGTCCTTCATCAAGCAATGGTCCTAGTGTTATGGAACGCAATGCAGATTATGCAGAAGAGCTTGCTAAGCTTCAAAGACAAGAATATGAAGCTAAGGACGCAGCTGCACGATATGGTTATTTGTTCTCACAAGAAACAGCAGAAATACTAAGTCAAGCTGAAGCTGAAATTCGAAACCAAGGTGTTTCTGCTGATAGGGATCCTGCTGGCATTGATTCTGCTGGTGGTGTATCTGCTGGTAGTACTTCTGCTGGTAGTGATCCTGCTGGTGGTAATCCTGCTGGTAGTTTTCAACCTGCTGCTAGTTATGAACCTACTGGTCAAGGCAAATCCTGCGTCAGTACATTTCTGTTTCTGCGATTCAGTCCTGTCCATGCTGATGAGTCTACACTTCCTCCTGGACAATCCTTGGGCTCAAGTGAAAACAATACACGATTTCCTGTCCCTTTTGATGTGTGCAAGGATCAGCTCTCATCTGGCATCTTCACATCTTCCTCTTATGATGATGATTTTTAGAGTACTCTTACAAATTAGCACCTGCTTGGAAGTGAATCCAGTTTCTTAAAAAAGGGTAAACACAATTTCATCCTACAGTCACAGATTCTTGGTGATCTTGCTTCTCCAGTCTGCAAGAAGCAGTGATCAAAAATCCAAAGTTTGGTGGGGGGGGGGGGGGGAAAAACAGTGCTTTCATTGGATACTATTCAGATCAACAAAGGATCAATCATACAGACAACTTTATTGTCTGTTTGCTTGCTTCTTTCTCAGTTAGAACCAATAGTATAGCTAATGCACTTGAGGATGGTCCTAATTGGATGCTGATATGCAAGAAGAGATGCAACGGTTCAATCAACCAGACAAGTTAGGAAAAACTTGTTCCCATTTACCTCATGGGAAAAACATGCCAAGGGACAAAATGGTTTTTGAAGAACAAGGAGGGTGCCAGAGAATAGTTGTAAGTACTTTAGCAGGTGGTTGCAAAAGGACACAGACAAGAGGAAGGCATGGATTATGATGAGGTTATTTGCACCCGTGGCCAGAATAGAGGGCAATAAGCACTGTTTTTGGCTTTTGCTTCTTATATGGGCTTTCTGGTATATCAGATGGATGTTAAGAGTGCCTTTCTCTATGGAGAAATTGAAGAAGAAGTGTATGTCACTCAGCCTAAAGGCTTTGAAGATCCTTACTTCCCAAAGCATGTCTACAAAGTGGTTAAAGCTTTGTATGGACTTCATCAAGCACCTAGAGCCTGGTATGAACGATTGTCTGCTTTTCTGTTACAACACAATTACAGAAGAGGTACTATTGACAAGACACTGTTCATCAAGAAAGTTCCAGGGATATACTTTTGGTACAGGTTTATGTGGATGACATTATTTTTGGGTCCACCAATAAAGCCTGGTGTGAAGAATTTGAGGTGTTGATGCAAGGAGAATTTGAAATGAGTGCTATGGGAGAGATGAGTTTCTTCTTAGGTCTACAGGTGAAACAGTTGCCTGATGGTATTTTTATCAGCCAAGACAAGTATGTTAAAGACATGCTTACAAAGTTTGACATGGAATCTGTAAGATCTGCAACAACACCCTATGAAGCTGCTAAGACCAAATTGAAGGATGAATCTGATCCTCTAGTTAATGTACATTTGTATTTGATTCCATGATTGGTTCACTTATGTATCTCACAGCTTCAAGACCAGATATAATGTTTGCAGTTAGTGCTTGTTCAAGACATCAAGTTACTCCACTGACTTCTCATCTGAATGCAGTCAAGAAGATTTTCAAGTATCTAAAAGGGCAACCAAATCTAGGCTTGTGGTACCCTAAAGATTCTCCTTTTTAGTTGGAAGCCTACGTAAGTGATTATGCTGGTTTCTCCATGGTGATCGGAAATCACTAACGGGTGGTGTCCATTTCGGGGCGACGTATAATTTCATGGCAGTGCAAGAAGCAGACTATTGTGGCTACTTCTTCTACAGAAGCCGAGTATGTTGCTGCTGCTAGCTGCTGTGCACAAGTACTCTGGATTCAGAACCAATTGCTGGATTATGGATTCAACTTCATGAATACCAAAATCTTCATCGACAACCAGAGCACCATATGCATTGTGAAGAACCCAGTCTTTCATCAGAGGACCAAGCATATTGAGATTAGGCATCACTTTATAAGAGATGCCAATGAGAAGAACTTGATACAGGTGCTGAAGATTCACACCGATGATAATGTGGCTGATTTACTGACCAAAGGCATTGAGAGACCAAGATTTGAGTATCTGGTGGTCCATATTGGGATGGTGAATCCCTCTTTCGTGAATTGAGGGGAGGTATAAGCCTAAGGGGAGGCTTGTTGTTGTATACTTGTATATTCTAACTTTCTTGCAGATGGATATGGTGTTTTGTGGGATATTATTTTCTTGTGATTGCAGGTGTAATAATGCTGCTAGTTGTACTTTTCTTCTGTGACAGGTGGTATTGCTGGTAGTTACTATGATTCTGCTGGTGTTCACCTTCTACTGGATGCGTTGTTTCTACTGGTAAGCTATGGATTATCTGATGGTTCAGTGTTTGCTGGTGGGGCATACTTCTGTGGTGGATTCATTCTGTGATAGGGTGTGTGTTCCTGTGTCTGCAAGGTTTCTGCTGTTGGTTTGCCTCTTTTGTGGCTGATTACATTTCATGCTGCTGGAGTTGTTATGCTGCCTTATCATCTATTTATGCTGCTGAATGGTTTGTGCTGGTAGTATCATGTTCCGGTGGTGACTTATTTATGCTGGTAGTAACCTTTTCTTCTGTCTCAACTTAGTTTATGCTGTGCTCAGTTGATATTGCTGGCTGGTTGGTCTCTGCCACTAGTCACTTCGTTTTTGCTGGTAGTCTCCAATCCTGCTGGTGTCACAATGTATCTGCTGCCTTAATAGTTTGTGCTGCTTATATATTAATGGAATAGTTTGCACTTGTTTCTGCTGCTTTTAAGAGTGGTTACTCTGGTTTGACTTTATTTCTTGCTGGTCTTCAAAATGGAAGTTGAACGTTTTCGTTTTAAATCTCTATTAAATGGTATTGGCGGTACCTCTTGCCTGAACAGTGGCGTACAAGTTGATTTTCACTTAATTACTTAACTTCCAACGGTTAAAATTGTACCCAATTCAAATGAAAAGGTTATACTTTTCACACATTGACACAATTTTACCTTATTCATCCCAAATCAATGTCATCTTTCCCACAACATACACAAAATCATTGCCTTTGTATCTCTGGTATCCTTAACCTAAATTCAATCTCACCAATGGCGGGACTCATGTCAAGTGATCACTAACAAGATCGCATTCTTGGGAAGGGAAAGAGGCTGTGAGGACTTCACAGATATCCTCAGTTATTTGGACCACTCTCCGCTCAGGTACGCTTTGACTCATGCCCCTCCGTTCGTGTTTGACTCCTTAGTCAAACAATTTTGGGCAACAGTTGTTGTTCGCCCAAATGCTGCTGGGTCTCATGACCTAGTCGCCACAATTGACGGCCGTGAGGTGGTAGTGACTGAGTCTCTCATTAGGACTCGTTACACTTTGACGATGCCAATGGCATTTTTTTGGACTTGCGCCAATAATGATATTCTTGAGGGTATGAGGGTTATTGGGTATCCGACGGATAGGACTCTTACTTTTCTTAAGATCCATTTATCTCCTCAATGGAGATTTCTGGTGCACACCCTTATGCACTGTCTGAGTCCTAAGTCTGGAAGTTGGAATCAATTTCCGAGTTCCATTGCCACAGCCCTTATTTGCTTGTCGACTGGTAGGGTATATAATTTCTCTCGATTTATTTTAGAGGGGATGATTGGGAATCTTAAGGCTAAACAGCATAAATTTTTAATGTACCCAAGGTTTTTGCAAATGATTGTGGCATTAGAGACAGCTGACCGAACCCCTAGACAAACATTTGCCTTTACTAGGAAAATGTTTGCCAATATGAAATTTAAGTGGGAGGGTCAGCCAATACCTTTAACACCCCCCATGCTTGCCATTGCTGCTGCTGGCGATGATGCTGATGGTGGTGATGATGCTGCTAATGAGGATAATGCTGCTGCCAATGAAGCTGCTGGTAGTGCAGCTGAGGCACACCTTGTACCTCCCTCTCCTCCGGTTTCCCCTGTTAGGGAACCCACACCGGAGAGGCAGCCTGTATCTGAGAGACCACCCTCTCCTTCACCTACCATACCTGAGACAGAATGGGTTGTCCCTCACCCTGTCTCACCTGTTACTGACTGGAGACCATGGCCTTTTTGTTCCTGTTCCATTCGCCATTAGGGATCCTATCTTGAGCCTGAGTCTCACTTCCCCGCAGCTCAGAACTTTTATTTTTGAGGAGCCAGTAGTGTTTGGCCCTGAACCTAGACTAGTTGGGTATGTGGACCCTGACGTTATTGAACCAATTATTTTTGGCCCACAGCCCAGACCCCATGGTTATGTTGACCCAGACTTTGTGGAACCTATTATCTTTGGTCCCCAACCTAGGCCTGACAACTATCTTGAGCTTGAGGACCTTGGTAATATCATTTCCATGGAAGATGACACCACTCATGATGGATTCCATGTGGAGTCACCTGTTCGGTCCGATGATTCTCCTACACCAACAGCCGATGCTGCTGGTAGGGCAGAGGACCCTGCTCTACTAACTGATTTATCTGCAAAGCTTGACAGGTGGGTGTTCTGGGACGTATTTATTGACTCCTTGGAAACTGAAGCTGGGAAACCCACAAAGATAATTATCTAGGGGGGGGGGGTGCTATTTTGACACTAGTTTCTAGAGTCAAGAAGCTAGAGAAAACGGAGTTAAGGCAGTTGCGGACGATCCGGATTGGTGGTGTGATGTCCCTTTGCAGCGGAAGGGGATGGTGGACCATTCGGATGATGTTGGCCTTGATGGATTATCCACGTTATGACATCTGCAGCTCTAGGTTCAACCTGCTTTATGTTCCTTCTGAGGTTGTGGAGGAATCGAGAAGGTGGAAGGAGGTTCCTTACGGCGTAATGCGGTCTGCTTTTCGTGTGCCAGGACAACGTCGCTGAAATGAAACCTGCTGGTCTTCTGTTCCTGCTGATAAGGAAAAAAGCTCCTATGGCATGGATTTGGTATACCTACTGAGTTTCTTGCAGAGGATGCACAAGCCCGGAAACGCTTCGAAGATGAACGGCTATGTCAAGCGTTTTGGTTCAACTAGTTGCGGGCTGAGGATTTTTTTGGCTCAGGACACAAAACCAAAAAATGTTTAATAAAACGTTAAAAATTTAGAATAAACAATTAACAAATATAATAAATTATTAAAATATTATACGAAAGATTAAATCAATTATAATAATCTTATATGTATTAAAAAAAATAAGAAAATTAATACATGCCTAATATTTCTGAACAACGCGCAAAGGAATTAGATGAACTCATGATGCGTATGACAGAAACGGACTGGTTGAATTTGATGATGCAAGTTGGTTCAAATCCTGCTTGGCACTGCGAGTTGTTGGGAGTTGATGTAACAGGAAAGCTTATTGAGCGTATGACTGACTATTAAGGAAAAGAAGAAACGGGCCTTGGCAGATTTACGTTATCGGGCACTCAAGGGTAAGCCGATGAAGCAATCTGAGGTCACACAAATGATGCGCAACTTCGTTAGAAATCAATGGTGTGCAGCTCATAATTGGTAACATCACAATGACCGCTGTCAAAAGATATGGGACTAAACATACAGCTGATTGAAGAGTACGAGTATATCTGCGGACGTCTTTGAAATGGTTCGCTTGTTGAGGTGCTCTGTACAACTTTTGTCGAACCAAGCCTGCCTTAAGTGCTCCTTCCAAGCGTCAAAGGGTTGCACTTGCTTTCTCCCAAGCCAGATAGTGTTCTGCTGCTACACCATAATATGCTTGATGATCCTGATTCTGCTGGTTGGTGGTTAGCTCTAATCCTGCTGCATCCTCAGCTATCCAATGGCTGGACTCTGTGACTTCCAATCCTGTGGTGGTCTCTTGATGTACAGGTATTGAACTCTACTGTCCCTCCACAATAGCAGCTTTGGATTCTGCTGTTCACGCGTGAGATTGGGTTTCAGACCGTTTACAGATTCTGCTGATAGTTCTTCACCGTCCTCAATGTCTAGTTAGCATCCACATCTGGGGGTATCTTGATTTTTTTTCTTGACAGTGGATGAGGAAAAACGATTGGTATGTCACGAGTTGTTGTTGACCCTGACTCGGATGATGAAGTGTTTGCTGAGATTATCTTTCTGTGGGTATAGTCTATTTCGGGATGATGGCGTTGTGGTTTGTGGGAACAAATACTGATGATGGATGAATTGTTGATCCAGGGTTGAGTTAAGGTTGAAACTGTTTTGATTATGCCTTTCTCCTCTCTGGTTCGTCGTAAACATCGTGGTGGTAAGAAGTGATGACTTTGGTTGGTCTAAAACCACGTTGAAGTCTTTTTCAGTTCCGCGAGTGAGAGTGATGGATGTATGGAGCTGTACATTCCCCCTCTTCATATGGTGGATTTAAAATTGGTGAGATTGTGAGTTGGCGCATTCGGAACATTTCTTATCATGTTTATCATCAGGAAAACATCGGCGGCGGAAAATTACTAGTGCTTTACCTACTTGAAAAGGAGGTTGCTGCCTCATGTTTATCGTGAGGACTCCTTCTTTTGCTGTCGCATCGGATTGAATAGGTACTTTGTGTTTTAACCCAGACGTCAAAGGTTGGTTTTGACCTCTGGAGGGATGTCAATATGTTGTGTCAGTCGCTTCATTTTGAATGAAGTAGAGACTTTTGAGTACTCAGTTGACTGGATTGTGAGTAGTGGAAGTTGTATCCTATAGAGCTAATGATCATGTCCTGGATTTGACGACTGGGAAGACTGTGTATATGGTTTGTGGACAAGTCTATCCCTATCGCGGCAACACTGTGGTACGTTTTTTTCCGTCACAGGCTCACCGTGCACATCTTATTGTCGGGATGTTTTTGTTGCTGGGAATGTTATTCAGACAATCCATGCTGGTTTACGGCAAGCGTATGAGTGTATTGCCTCTGCTCCTATGTAATTTGCTCCTATGTATTTTCTTTCATAGTTTAGTTAGTTTATTTAAAAATATATATATATATATATATATATCAATTAACATCCTTAGACTTAGATTCATCCTTGTAAACGGATAGTGTTGTACAGAACTATTGTTGTATAAATTTGGTGTTAGTGCTTGCACTGCATGACAAATGGTTTTCAGCTCACCATGGCTCACCGCTAAGAAAGAGTCTGGCTCACCTTTGTAAACGGCTTTGGTGTGTTTCTCAAATCCGTTGATAGCTGTAAGGGTTTGCTTAAAATCCTATGGCCTTCACTCACCATGTTCTTGTAACAAAGAGTGGCTAGTCCAAGAGGGTACGGCTCTTGGTGTAATGCCTTTATCAAATCGTTGATGGTTGCCAGGTTACCCAAAACTGGTTTGGTTATTCAATTTCCATATTCTTTGATGCAATGTGGCTCGTCCAATAGCAAAGGCTCATGATATTAAGACTTTCTCAAATCCGTTGATAGTTGACAATTTACTAAAAATTGTATGGTTATCGACTCACCATATTACTCTGTGTATGAAGAGTTGGCTAGTCCTGAGCAAAACGGTACAGTCAAAGACGGTGTTCAAATTCCGTTGTATGGCTGTGACGGTTTGCCCAAAATGTTAGGGTATTCCTATTCACCCTTGATTCACGTTTCGAGAAATTGGACTGGGGTTGTTGTTACACCAGGGTGTTTTGTTATCACAAAGTATCATAGCCCAAGTGTGAGTAGCTACTTGGTAAAGGCTTATCAAAATCTACTTATGTTGCTGCAAAGACTGGAAGCTGATGTTCTTTGATTGCTGTTTCATTTTGGATGCTGCTGTTTTGGATGCTGCTGCTACGGTTTCTGCTGCTTGTATTATTACATTGTATCTGCTGGTATTTGTGATGCTGCTGGTTCGTCTGTTCTTGCTGTCTTCATCAATATTTGCTGACTACTTTGTTTCTGCTGCTACTCAATCCTCTTGCTTCGAGAAGATCTATCTAGAAACTTGGAATTAACGGAGTCAAAACCAAGTTTAGGGGAGGATTGTTGGGAATAATTGAAAAACGACTAAGTGTTGTTTCTGCTGTTAGAGATATTCATTTCTGCTGATGGCATTAAGTCGTTCCTGCTGATTATGTTTCTGCTGGTCATGTTCTCGTTTCTGCTGACAGAGATAGAATCTGCTGATCTTATGTATAGACGTGATTAATGTAATTAATGTAATTAAGGAATTATAGATATATTCTAGAGTTATCTCATAAAGATAGGAATGAGATAAATTAGGAAGAGATTGATATTACGCGTTTTGAGGAAGAGATTGATGTATATCTCTTACGCAATTTTAGGAATCTTGTTTAGCAATTTAGGGTTTCTTCTCTATAAAAGAAACCTTTAGCATTAGGATTTGAGACAGATCACAAATCACAAAAACAATTTATTATTAATAGAGAGATCCATAGAGGATCATTGGTTATATTTATTCTTCTTTATTCTGTATTGTTTAGTTTCCGCCTAAACATTTGTTAGAGTCTCTCACGTATATACTTGTGATTACATAAGTACTATACAACCACAAAGGCTAGAAGATCTATCTAGTTCTAGATCCTAACAATGTCCAACACTTTGTATTATTGCACTAAGCTCATGACACCGAAGCCTTAACTAGATTTGTGCCCCAATCAGAAAATAGAATGCTTGCCAACACCCTAACATCTCTCAATGTTAAATGCACCCGATCAAACTAGTGACCCAAGTAAGGGTGGGGGTTGTTAGTCCCGATAGATCTATCCATAACACCAGCGCTCACTATAATAGCAATTAACGGTTCATGATAAATAGGGACTTCACGGCAATAAGGTAACTTAGGCATTAATAATCAGGCAGTAATCTGGATAGCATACACTTTGAAAAACACTTGTGTCCAATAGTAAAACAATCATGTCTAAAATTCACGGTTTCAAATATAGGTATTCACGATCTCAAATCATGTTAAATAACAATCAAGCTTTAGTAAAAATAATCATGTAACGCTTAGTTGTAGAAAAAAAAAAATATCATCACTTTGTAAAACGAGCATGTATTCCCCTCGCGGGTTTATAAAACATTGAAAAGATTGAAATGCGAGACTATGAACTCACAAAGTATTGAAAGGTAATTATGCTGTAGTAAAATATACAAGTTTGTAAACGAGCATGTATTCCCCTCGCGGGTTTATAAAACATTGAAAAGATTGAAATGCGAGACTATGAACTCACCTTGATGATGAAGAACGATCTGACAGATAGGCATCTAATATGTACAACACAAACGGAAGACGAAGCGGCTCGATCAAGTAGTTGCAACTAATCTTAACGGCTAAGTCTCACTAGCCTAGGATAATGTGTTTGGGTTTCCCGATGAATGGTTACGTCGACGCGACACGTTGATAAAGATTTAGATTTAAAGTTGTAATAGTTTGGTGGTTGGTTAAATAAATAAATCAAAAAGTAAACGCAAAAAGGTGTGTTAATTATATTCGTAAATATCTCATATGAAAAATGGACAATGTATATTTAATTCATATGGTGAATTATTATATAACAAGACAAACAATCAAATAAAATAATCAAAACACATTAAATTCGACAGGTGTTCAGAAATCACCAATTAAATTAATAAATCAGTTATTGCATACAAAGTAATACACACGTTTTGAAGTTGACAGATTATGTTAACGAGTTGGTAAAAGTTTTCCAAATAGTGGATATGATTTTATCTTAATCGGAAGTTTATAAATATAAGAAATATATTGATAATTTTGTATTTGTTTTTATTTACGGTTGTAACCAAAATAGTTGTCTCGTTTATTAAAGATATGGTTCTTCGTTTATTTATCGCGTTATTGTGTAATCGTTAATAATATATCTTTTAAGTATTACTTTGTCCATATTTTATCGGTTTCTAAAAATAATAGAAGTTTTAGTGAAAATCACTTAAGTATATAATTTATAGAAAATTCGGCATGTCCTATTCGTTTATACAATGTTTCCATTTTTACCAAAACTCAACGTTTTCCACTTTCAAAACAATCCGTATTGCAAAATACTCCCTCGTTTCAATATATATCTAAACTAAATCAACAAACGATAAAGTAAGTAAAACCAAACACACCCTTAAGATTATTAAACACAAAAACAAAAATAATAAGCAACCAATTTATTTAACCATTAACCACCATTTTAATCCGGTTTCATATTTTATAAAAGTTTTCATATCTTTATTAACCGATTTAAATAAAGATAAGCAAAAAAACCTAAATGCACCCTTATAGGGGCTGTGTGATGACCAAACCAAACACACCCTTAGGCGGTTTTAAGAACCAAAACCAAAACCATACTCCCGGCTTGTCCGACGCACCGGCTTTGTCCCGTCCCAAGACGACACACCCTTGTCCCCCGGCTGATAAACCAAACCAACCCGGACCAAACGCACCCTTATGGCTGCGAGACTAACCAAACGCAGCCTATAGCTGCTGAAATCATCAAACCAAACGCAACCCATTCGGGTGGCTGTCACAGCCAAACGCACCCCCTGGGGTGGCTGTTGTGGTGGTGGCGTCGCGGCTGTGGAGGGGGGCAGCGGGGGTGACGATGGTGGTGGTTTCGGTGTGGTGATGGTGATGATATGATGACGATGATGAGGATGTGATGATGATGGAGTGGTGATAAGGTGGTGGCGTCGGGGTGGCGTGACGATGGGGATGGTGGTGTGACAGCGGCGGTAGAGGGGTGGCAGCGGCTGTCAAACGCACCCTTATGTGGTGCTCGATGGTGATGGCAGCGGTGGGTGAGTGGTGGTTTCGGTTGGTGATATAAATGAGTGGGGCAGCGGCGGTTGTGGCAGCCGGAGGGGGGGAATGGCGCGTGGAGGCGCGTGTGAGGGTGGATCGAATAGATCGGAAGATGGGGAGCATTATTGGAGTTGGCCGGAAAAGTCCGCCGGAAAGTTTTTCGGCGGCGACGGCGTGGCGGTGGCCGGAGGAGGGTGGTGGCCGGCGGTGGGGAGGGAGAGAGAGGAAGAAGATGGTGTATGTGTGTATGTTTTTATTTTGTAAATGATGAAATATATAAATTTTATATATATAATAAAAGTTTAAAATTAAATAGAAAAGGTATAATAGTTGAGGGTTAACTTTGTAAATATTTCACAGGGACCTAACGTGTAACTTTTGTTAATTATTGGTTCGGGACTCGTTTGAGCGACTTAACGGACGATTCAAATCTCGAAACTTGCGCCATTGTTTTTCTAATCATTTTTCTGATAAAAATGAGTATTTACTTGATAATATTTTATATATATTTTTATAACATTTTATAAAATATTCGTTATTTATTTTATGAACCGGTTACGTCTCGACCGAAAATAAAACTAAAAATAAACTTTTAACCCGTATATTCGCGTTATCAACAAACGCTTTTAATTAAATTGTTAAGTATTTTATTAAATATTTTTATTTAATAAAACGTGATAATTAAATATAATTTAATTATTTTTGTGTTTCTAAAATCTTGCGAGGGCATTTCAGTCACCTTCTGACTGTTTCTGGGTCTCGGTCAAAACTAAAAAGTTGCTTGGAATGTGTTTATATCAAATTGCTTTTTAGAGTCCGAGTCGTGAAAATGTAATTTAGTGGGTCGTTTTTGATAAATCAGTTTATTTAAAATAAAATTTTTTTAAACGAAAAACATGTAATAATAAATAAAATGAATGATGTCATAAAATGACCTGAAAATACGGAATGTTACAGTCTCCTCCGGTTAGAAGAGCCTTGTCCTCAAGGCTCAGGTTGCAACACCTGAAGAAGGTACGGGTTCAGAGAAAAGATGCGGAAATTTCTTCCGGATTTGTGTTGATGAAGAGGTGTAGGTTTTAAGGTGACTACTCTCAGCATGGGCATGATTCTTCCTGAATTATACATAGGTGATCAAGTTATGTATATTTGAGGGCTAACGATGCAATGCTCATTTTGTCAAAATAGTGTAATGTATGAAATGTATCCAAAATTTTTATAACGAAATGAAATAGTCAATAAAGTAAACGTGAAGTAGCTCATAGGGTGACAACAAAATGGTTTATAGGTTGACATCGAGATTGTTTCTAAAGCGATAGGTCATAACAAGTATAAAGAATATCCGAACGAACGCAGAAGCAGTCAAAGAAAATGAACGTAAAGAATTATTCAATCAACAAAATGAACGTAAAAAGTCGTGTTCTAAAGGTAGGTTCTCCAAGGTGACACGTATGAGGTGACAAGTTAATTGTCGTACTCCCATCAACTGGAAGCCTTCAAAACGATGGATTACGAAACAACATATGCGATTCAAAATCATAAGAAGAGTGTTCCAACTCGGAGTCGAATGGTAAAGTAACTAGTATTGGTGTTCGAGAGAGTAAATGAGAAATCAGAAAGTACGCGAAAAATCAGAGTGATCAATATTTATATAACAGACCGATATAAGGTAAATAGTAAGACGTCATATGATAGATGTAAGAGAACGAAATCATAGTCTAGTATTAAATACTCATTATCTATGTAATAGTAGTAGGGATGCAAAAGAGAGCATATAAGTTACCTGGGAGCAAGCGCGTGCGGATATTGGATAAAACAAGGAGAGACTCTAAATTTTGAAAAACATGGTCATAGTCTAGGTTTTGAAAACGACCTAGTTCTCTATGACTTCAGCTCTGATACCAATCTGTCACATCCCTAAAATCGGACGGCAGCGGAATAGTAACATGATTGAAGTTTTATAAAAACTTTGGGTATTGAGTATAATAATGGGTATTTGTTGAAGCTTAGAAAAGTTTTGGTGGTTCCGGGAATGCTTAAACGTAATTTATCGCGAAACGTAACATTTTACGTAACCGATAAAAATAAAACATAATAAGTAAATTATTACTTTAGTAATAATAATATAATGATTTCTTGATGTAAACTTTAATTTGTTTTGTGCGCGTTTACTTTTAGTTTTAGTAGTTAAGTTAAATCGCGTAAATTAAGAATCACCAATCAACGTAAACGGGCACAAAACAAATTAAAGTTTACGTCAA
>BQNB010125496.1:0-16994 GCA_026074375.1 Tanacetum coccineum | reverse complement strand
TGAGATTATTTGGAAGCTTTGCGTAGTTTCAAATGTCGGGTACGTAATTTTCTGTGTACGTACTATATATATATATATATATTATGCTAGTATTTTAGTGATTTTAGAGTACTTTCCATTTTTAGAAATAATTGGAAGTGAAGGCAAGTTAGAATGTTCAAGGTTTAGCGAAATAAGCAAATGTTTTAACCTAGAATAAAAAAAATATAGGTATTAAAGTTGTAAATAATAATAAATAATTTTTATTATAATAGAAAAAAATGAATTTTAGTAAAAGAAAAGAAAAAGATATCCTAATTAGATTACAACTTGTTTTTGGTAATTATCTTTTAAGACCTATAAATACAAATCAAACCTAAACCAAATCACTTTGATTTTTCCTCTCCTTCCCTTGGCCAGTCGAATAACACAAAACAAGAAGAAAACCCCAAAAAAATTTAGGGTTTTGATTTTCAAGAGTTAAGGTATTGTTTTTAAAAAATTTCAATATAATTGATTTTAATTAACGTAACAATCATTAAGGATGGATTAGGTTATCATAAATAATATGTAATTAAGAGGTTTTGATCATCAAAAATCATTTTAGGGATAATAATTAGGGTTTTGGGTAAGTTAATTAGGGTTAATTATGCTAAATTCGGAATAGAAATCTAGGCAGAATTTTAGGTCTGGCGGAGTCTAGGCGGCGGCCCCCTTATAGGCCTGGCGGGCCCCTTATATATAAGGGACCACCAGGACCGTCGGGACCGCCCCCAGATAGCCGTTGGGATTCCCTGCCTATAAATACTAGCCCATTCCCAGCAGAAAAACATTCCTCTTGGCATGAAATTTTTCAGTCTTTTCTTTCTCTCTCTATACCTTCTTTCTCTTACTAAAACTCTTGATCACTAACGTACTTAGATCTTGTTTCAAGTGATCTAATCTCTTTTTCTTATCTCTTCCCTCTCATTCAAGTGCAAGATAAGAACACTCGTATTCGTCAAGAATCGAAGTGTTGATTAGTGATCACTCCTCTCTTCTTTTAAGTACCAAAAGTCTATTGTATTTATCTTGTGTATTTGTGTGATTCGGATATTGTGTGGATCCGATAGTGTAGATCTTGTGAGTGTGTATATCTTGTGAAGTGGTAGATTGGTTCTAGCTAAGATTAGGACTCGACATTTAGCTTAGTGTCGGAAAATAACGTAAGCGACGTGTAAACTGTTTTCTCCGCCTAAAGGGAGCTTGTTAACATAGTGAAATCTCAAGTCGGATACTCGAGGAGTGGAGTAGGGCGAAGAGGTGCTTCGTAACCGAACCACTATAAAATCTTGGTGTCCTGGTTTGGTTGTTTCTTTCCTTATCTCTTTATATTATTATTCTTGTTATCGTGGTTTAGTTTAGATATGTATTTCTTGTTCATAGTGTGATTTGATTAAACATATAACTCGGATCTATACATTTTTGAAAGTAAACTTTTAAAATGTAAAACAAACGTGTAAACTATTCAACCCCCCTTTCTAGTTTCCACAATTGGTATCAGGAGCAAGGTCACTCAAGATTTTTAAAATATATTGTATTTTAAAGCTTGGATCGATCTATGGATTCTGACAAATATCTAGAAGGGCAATCTATGCAAAGACCACCACTCTTTGAAAGCGATAGTTTTATTTATTGGAAAAATAAATTCAAGACATATGTTAAATCAAAAGATCTAGATCTTTGGCATGTTATTACCAATGGTGATTTTCAACCTATTGTACAAAATCCAGAAACCAAATTAGATGAGGTTATCCCTTTTGAAAAATAAACCGATGATCTCAAAAAGAGACTTGCGAAAAATAATGAAGCAAAAATGGTTATTTACAATGCTTTGCCAAGAAAAGAATATGAAAGAATTTTCATGTGTAACACGGCAAAATAAATTTGGAAAACTTTGTTAATCACCCATCAAGGTAATAGCCAAGTCAAAGATAATAAGATCGACCTTTTGGTTCAACAATATGAACAATTCGTCATTTCCGAAGACGAATCTATAGATAGTGCTTTTGCTAGATTTAATACTATTATTACTAGTCTTAAAGCTCTTGATGAAGGTTATTCTAGTAAGAACTACGTAAGGAAGTTTCTTAGAGCTCTACATCCTAAATGGAGAGCAAAGGTCACGGCGATTAAAGAGTCGAAAGACTTAACATCACTATCTCTTGATGAGCTCATTGGAAACCTTAAAGTCCATGAGATGATCATCAAGAAAGATTCTAAAATAGTCAAAGCAAAAGTTGAAAGAAAATCTCTTGCTTTAAAGGCTAAGAAAGAATCTAGTGATGAAGAGTGTTCGACTTCTGGTAGTGAAGACGAAGAGTACGCCATGGCGGTAAGAGACTTCAAGAAGTTCTTTATGAGAAGAGGTAGATTCATAAGACAACCTTAGAACGACAAAAAGACCTTTCAAAGAAGCCAAGATGACAAAAATGGCAAAACTGAAAGGAAGTGCTTTAGATGCGGAGATCTAAATCATCTTATTAGAGAATGTCCAAAGCCACCGAGTAACAAGAACCAAAGAGCATTTGTTGGAGGTTCTTGGAGCGATAGCGGTGAAGAAGATGATGAAAAGGTCAAAGATGAAACGTCTCTTGTAAAAGCTATTTGCTAAACCAAATAAGCTCCAATCTATAATAAGCAAATTATGTCACTTCACCAACGCAACCACTATATTAAAATGACCAACCTTTGTTTCCCTTTTCTTTGTGTTCGAACCCAAACCTCACCCTTTATGGGGTTTCGAACATTTTTCGTGTTTGATTTTTAGAAAACGAACCGTACAACTAACATCTATGCATCATTAAACATTTAAAAGTACAAGAATTTTTAAATAAATGACAACTTACAAAGAGAGTTTTGAAGACTGATATCACACATAATTTTCTTGAACCAGACGGTAATACTATACTATACTATTATTGATTATCCTCCTTATTATTACGTATCTATATATTATATTATATATTTTATACGTGTAGTTTGGACGAGATCAATGATCGGACACAACAAGAGAGAAAGAGGGAAAAGAATTTTGTTGTGTGTGTTTTGAAATGAGGAAATGTGTGAGAAAAATATAGATATTCATGTACCCTTTAAGATAAAAGCTCTAAAGTTTTGCCTTGTTGTCCCCCTAAGGGGTTCGAAATCCGATTGTCATCCTAGGCGTATCCTAGGTGCCTTTCATCACTTGTCGGGTTTACTAACGCTCTTAAATCGTGATTTAAAATGTGACTCGAAGTTTTCTAGTATTTTTTTGGATTAAAAAAAACATTTACATAAACCTAGAATATTCACACGATATGTTTTATAGTTAGTTTGGTTTAAATTAAGTATTGACATTTACGGACATGCCAGAACGCGTTGTTTGACATTTTAAGCCGTTTGCGGGACAAACCTCTCGAAAAGTGATCAAACGAGATTGTAAACCTCTAAAAAGGAATAATATATGAAATAGAAGATTTATTGACTAAATAAAATATAAATTGACTACCGTCAACACGGTAGCTACTAATCAAAAAACAGTAAAAGTCAGAAAGTCAAAGGACTTAAATAGAACATTACATAACTAGAAAATCCGCAAGGGTTACATTTTAATCCCCTTAAAAGAAATTTCACCCCAAAATTTAACTAGTGCTAGAGCTAAAGAGATGAGGGTATTTGAGTTTCATCTGATCCTTACGTTCCCAGGTAAATTCATGTCCTCGTTGTGAATTCCATCGAACCTTGATAATGGAAATTCTACTCCGCTTCAGCTTCTTGAACTCACGCTCTAAGATTTTTGCAGGCTCTTCTACAAAGTTCAACTTAGCATCGACTTGGATCTTTTCCAGAGGTATCTGTAGTGTTGGGTCAACCAAACACTTCTTGAGGTTCGACACGTGAAACGCGTCATGAACACCATTTAACTATTGAGGTAATCTTAAACGATAGGCTACTGGACTGATCCTCTCAGTGATCTCAAATTGTCTAACAAACCTAGGTGCTAACTTGCCTTTCTTCCCAAAGCGTACAACACCTTTCCAAGGCGACACTTTGAGCATGACATGATCACCTACACTGAATTCTAAAGGTTTCCTTCTTTTATTTGCATAGCTTTTCTGACGATCACGTGCAGTCTTAAGCCTATCCTTGATCTATGAGATTTTCTCGGTGGTTTCTTGCACTATCTCAGGCCCTATCAACTGTCCTTCTCCAACTTCTTCCCATAGGATGGGTGAAGGACACTTTCTCCCATAAAGTGCTTCAAACGGTGCACATCTCATACTAGAATGGTAACTATTGTTGTAAGAGAATTCAACCAATAGAAGATGAACGTCTCAACTTCCTCCGAAGTCCATGACGCATGCTCTGAGCATGTCTTCCAAAGTTTGAATAGTACGCTCTCTTTGACCATCGATATGTAGATGGTAAGCCGTACTCATGTCTAACCTAGTTCCTATTACTTTCTGCATTGACTGCCAGAATCGTGACGTAAAGCGACTATCACAATCGGATATGATCGAAATTGTCACACCATGCCTTGAAACTATTTCATTGAGGTAGAGTCTAGCTAACTTATCCATCTTAAAGTCCTCACGAATTGGTAGGAAATGAGCATACTTAGTCAACCTGTCCACGATGACCCAGATTGCATTATGCCCATTCCTAGTTCTTGGTAACTTGGTGATAAAGTCCATGGATATTCTCTCCCATTTCCATTATAGGATCTCAGGTTGCTGCAGTAAGCCGGATGGCCTCTGATGTTCAGCTTTAATCTTAGAGCAAGTCAAACACTTGCTAACATACATGGCTATATCTTTCTTCATTCCTGGCCACCAATACATGTCCCTAAGGTCATAGTACATCTTATTTGCTCCTGGGTGTACTGGGTACTTCGACTTGTGAGCTTCATCCATTATCAGTGTTCTTACATCATCGTTGAAGGAACCCATATTCGTCTAGATAATACAATGCTCCATCCCTCCTACGTTCCATCTGATCGTCTAGCCCTCACAACATTTTTGCTGGTGCATTGACAGCCTCAGATGCTTCATTCTGAGCCGCTAGTATCTTAATCTTGATACTCGACTGAATGGTCATGTTCATAGCTTGAACTCTTGAACTCTCGTAGGCTTGAATCTCTCCTTTCTACTTAGTGCGTCGGCTACTACATTCGCCTTACTGGGATGGTAGTTATTTTCATAGTCGTAATCGCTGAAATGCTCTATCCAATGACATTGACGCATATTCAGATCTTTCTGATTGAAGATATGATGGAGACTCTTGTGGTCGGTGTATATGACGCTCTTCGTCCCGTACAAGTAATGTCTCCAGATCTTAAGGGCAAATACTGCTGCATCTAATTCCAAATCATAGGTGGTGTAATTCTTCTCGTGAATCTTCAACTGTCTAGAGGCATATGCTATCACCTTACCTCTTTTCATCAGTACACAACCTAGTCCTAAACCTGACACATCGCAGTATACTACAAAATCTTCTGGTCTATCGGGGAGTGCTAGAACAGGTGCATTACAGAACTTATCCTTCAAGGTCTAAAATACCCTCTTTTGCTCCCATCACAAAAGCCCTACCACGTGCTTGGTTGCCATTGTTTCCACTACCTTGTCCTCCCTCAGTAGCCATCACTTGATGGTCTTGGGGCTCGGTTCAACCTAGGACATGTTGCCTTGTAAAAGTCAGTACCACCACATTCAAAAAATGCCCCACAAGCAGCAGTCGGGATTTTAGCATTCAGGGGATTCACTACCCTAGGCCCCATCCTACAATCATTGGCAACGTGCCTGAATCGGTTACAGTTTATGCACAAACGACAAGGTACCTTGGGTTGATGGTGATAGTTGTAGTTTGGGCATTTGGGTGTCGTACGAGTGTACTCCTTCCTAACAGGATTTGTGATTGTGGCAAACGCCTTTCCAGTCCTAGACCTCTTGTTATCATCCCTAATATTTCCATCCCTACTCGGCTCTCTATTATTCCTTTTCTTCTCAGTAATCTTCTTCAACGCTCTATTCTTAATTGCCTCGTCGATTAGCATTCCAGCTTTTAGTACAACCCTTTGAATTGTTGTTGGCTCTGTTGCTGCCACCATCGCATGGATCTGTGGAGCAAGGCCATAGATGTACCTTTCTATCCTTTTGTTCTCAGGGGTAACCAAATGAGGAACTAGTCTAGCAAGCTCATGGAATCTATCAGTGTACACGTCATGGCCAGCTCTGACCATGACATGACACCAAAACTCAGTTTTTAGATTATGCATCTCATTGTTTGGACATAACTCCTCTCTTGTTAAAGTCTTAAAGTCTTCCCAGGTCATGCCAACTGTGGCTTCTCGACCTCTAGTTTGGACTTGGGAGTTTCACCAGGTTAGTGCCTTACCGATAAAAGAACCGGCAGTGTACTTAACCTTCTGGTTCTCTCCACACCCACTCATATCTTGGACTGATTCCATTTTCTCAATCCAGTGAGTGTAGACTATCACACCACCTCCTTTATAGTCCTTTGGGTTACAAGCCATGAACTCCTTGTTTGAACAACCACCTCGACCGTTGTTCAAGTTGACAGTCCTGACATTACCCTGGTTGTTGTCATTGATGACATTGTCGTCTTGATTCCCATTGTTCCCTTGGTTGTTAATGTGGTTTCCTACTTGTGCTACAATAGTGGGTAGTAGGTTTTGCAACTGCTGAGCGATGATAGTAGCAAAGTCAGGGACTTTGTCACACCCCCAAAATCGGACTGCAGCGAAAATGTAACATTGGGGTGCGACGTCATGGCACAAGGTACAAGTCACAGAAAACGACCTCAAAAAGAGACGTTTTAAAAATAAGTTTACACATTCGACACATCAAAATATCAGAAATTACAAATAGGTCCCAACAGTTTCAAAAAATATCCCAAATGGTTAAACATAACGTCAAGATTAAATAAAGTTTCCAACAGATATAAAATAAGAGAAAACCTTTACAAAATACCATGTTTTCAAAATTTTATTTTTTTATCGAATGTGGTAAGATGTAGAGTCTCTAAATACATATCCGTGCAGCTTCCCTCCGAGCAATATACCTGAAAACCTGAGATAAACATGCAAAAATGTCAACAAATAATGTTGAGTGAATTCATATGTTTTAATCGTAAAACAGTGATTAAGCAAATCAAGTAATGTTGTCGAAATCAAGTATAGTGCTCCAACGAGCAGTTTAGTAGAGCGCAAGATTTAAGTAATGTAGACAGGTGAAAAACATTCATCATGTCCAAAAGTAAGTATTATTGCACTAAGCTAATGACACAAAACCTTAACATGTGTTGTGAGAGGGAGTTGGTGTTGCCAGACATCCAAGTATTTTTCTTCGAGAGTTGGTGCTGCCAAACACCCAAGTATTTTTCTCTCTTAGAGTTGATGTTGCCAAACACGCAAGTATTTTTCTCTTTCTCAAATGTTAAATGTGTCACACCCCGCCAAGGCGGAAAGGTGAGGCATAGCGAGAGATGAATCGTCATAACACATTGATATATAACAATAGAGAATCACCATATGCAAAAAATGTCATGACGACACCCAATATAAGCGGGGACTTGTATCGTGGTTAATCGTAACCACAACAATACATAGTCAAAACAAATGAAATCCCAAAACCGGGAAAATACCAACCAACGAATAAATATCCAAAGTAAAAGTATCATAGCCACAAATGCAACATAAAAGTCCAATGTTAAATTCCTAAGGTCTTGCTTAGCCATGCAACATCCTTAAGCATCTTTATAAGCATCACCTGAAAATGGATACTTGAAAACGTCAACATAAAGTTGGTGAGCTCGTAGGTTTAAAATACAAAAGAAATAATAGTTTTGTTGTGCATGATATACAAGTAGGACAATAGTGAGTATCACACATACATGTAAGCATTCAATACAATCACAAAACCATGCGTCACATATTTATTCTCAAATAGAACCAAGAGCCTCTACCCGAAGACACACTGGGAGCCACTACCTAAAGATACGCTGGAAGTCACTACCCAAAGATACGCTGAGAGACACTACCCAAAGATACACTGGGAGACACTACCCAAAGATACACTGAGAGCCACTACCTAAAGATATATTAATAATCCATCTTCCAAATACACGCATAAATGCACACACATATAGCAATACAATATCACATTTTGTCTAAAATATGAAATCAATTTAAATACAGCATTAAAAATATTCAAAACCACGTTTGAGTATCATTTTCTCTCAATAAAACATAAGAAAAAAGGGTCATAAAAACCCACCTTGAAAACAGAAGAGACAAGGTGTACAATATGATCGAGCAATTAATCTACAAATTTAAAGGACAATGCTTATTAAGGGCAATGCGTATTATAACAATTTATAATAAAATGGCCAATTATGATACCATCTTTTAATATATATTTTTGAACATGTTATGCCCTATGACGATGTCTTGGCTTGTGAATCTCAACTTATCCTTTTATAAATTTATAAACCGATCTATCTATTAAATGTGGTCTTACGAAAAAGCTTAAATAATTTATAAATTGATCTATCTATTACCAACATTTCATTCAAATGTTTTAAATTTACTTAGAAAATGACCATGATATATTATTGGGTTGACTAATGTCTTTTTATAAACTAATTTAAATGCCTTTATCTTTGATACAACATTATGATGAGGACTAATTTAAAAAAGATTTTATATGTCAAGGTCAAATATGATAATATATGTAAAACACAGGGACCGAATTTTCAAAATGGTTAATTATAGTGAACTAGCCATGCGACCATCTGTTTCTTCTTGGTGCGTGTAAAAAAATTACTCATTAAGTGATAAACCTTTATATTACCTTGTATGAAAGGCTTATTACAATGTATTGTCACATAAGGCTTATTATATAAGACTCATTATGTACGGAACCAAGCTTTTATATAAGGCTTATAACGTTAAGCGACCAACTATAGTGTCCTTTCATGAAAGGCTCTTTATTTCAAAAAAGCGCTTATATATCCGGAACCCGACTTGTCGTTATTTAACATTGATCGTACAATATCAACTTTGAAACCATTTCTTTGTTTTCCACACGTACATCCCAACATAGCTTTATAACAACAGTTTTGAAATAAAAGAGTTAATTGCATAAATGGTCCCTGTGGTCTGTCGGGTTTAACGAAAAAGGTCCCTAAACTTTTCCATATCCGAACGGGTCGGAAGGGTCCGGACGGGCGCACTACATCAACCCGAAAGAAGACAAAACGTTAGGCTCGATAAAGAGGGCACATCTTCAAACCGTTGTGGACAATAACAAACACTTATTGCAACTTCATATCCCGGGGGAATTAAGGAGCGATGTCTCCAAGGAGTACCGACACCCAAGGCAAAGGCTAGGCATAGGTCGTCTCCTTCATTCCCAAGGTGTCAAGAACAGTATTTCTAAACAGTATTTCTGGTAGTATAAATATCCAAGCATTTACTACTTGAAAAGCAGCATTAATTTACTGATAGCCCCTTCGGCTCTTACTTATATAGCCCCTTCGGCTCTTACCAAAGTACTTACTTTCACGCCCGAGCTTGGTCCTGGGTCAACACCCGGGGCGAGTTAACGGGTTTTCTCTCTTACTTTCAGATACTTAGGTGGATTACTCGACTAGAAGCGTGGGAACTCTCCTATTTCCTCTAGAACGGTAAATTACTTAAATTTTTTTTTACCGAAATTTTAATATTTCTTACATAATATTTAAAAAAAAAATTTAAAATTTCGAGAAAAATTTTTTAAAAAATTCGAAAATTTTTTACATATATTTAAATCTTTCGAGAAAATTTTTTTAAAAAAAAATTCGAATTTTTTTAAAAAACATTTCAAAAAAATTTTTTACTCGAAATTTTAAAAAATATTCTTACATTAATTTTAAAAAAAAAAAAATTCGAGAAATTTTTTTAAATAAATTCGGAATTTTTTTTACATAAATTTATAAATACATTTCGAGAATTTTTTTTGTAAAAATTCGATAATTTTTTTTAAAACTTTTCAAAAAAAATTTTTACCTGGAAAATTTAAATATTTCTTACATAAATTTAAAAAAAAAATTCGAATTTTTTTACATAAATTTAAGAACAATTCGAGGAAATTTTTTTTAAAAAAATTGAATTTTTTTAAAAATTTCCAAAAAAATTTTACCCGAAAAATTTTTAAAATAGTCTTACATAAATTTAAAAAAAATACACCACACATTAATTTAGAAAGTTGAAAAAAAAATTTAAAAAATGAAGGGACTAAATATGTGATATCACATAAACCACAGAGACCATATTTTTAAAGTTATAATAGGTTTTAATAAATATATTTGAAAGACAAAAAATTACCATAAGTGAACACGGTCGAACTGACGAAACAATGTTGGTTCACACGGGACCTAAACCCGTACGGGTTGAAACAACGTTTGGGAGCGGATCCGAGAAAAAAAAAGTTTAGGGACCTTTTTCGTTAAACCCGACAGACCACAGGGACCATTTATGCAATTAACTCGAAATAAAATACATTCAAGTTAAGAATAGTACCAACTTATCATGTTATGATATATATATATATATATATATATATATATATATATATATATATATATAGTGGTCATTGATCTAAATCATTCATGTTGAGTTCTTTTTTTCCTTCTCCATAACGTATCATACTTAGTTTCTTATATTATATATTACTCCAGTTTCATATCTAAGGTTTCAAGTGAAATCTTGAATTGTAAAGCTGGTTTTTAGAAAACCTTTACGCATGAACAAAGGTTCAAGAGACGCATAACGTACCGATCCCTGTGAATGGTGATTTTCTTTTATAATCATAACTTTTCTTAATGTAATGTTCACATTTTCAAGCGAGTTTGATGTATTACCGGCGGTTCAAGGATTACTGATTAAGGCTAAAACGTGAGGGAAGGAAAACGAATGCAAGACACGAACGGTAAGAAAACAGAAGATCTATCTAGAAACTTGGAATTAACGGAGTCAAAACCAAGTTTAGGGGAGGATTGTTGGGAATAATTGAAAAACGACTAAGTGTTGTTTCTGCTGTTAGAGATATTCATTTCTGCTGATGGCATTAAGTCGTTTCTGCTGATTATGTTTCTGCTGGTCATGTTCTCGTTTCTGCTGACAGAGATAGAATCTGCTGATCTTATTTATAGACGTGATTAATGTAATTAAGGAATTATAGTTATATTCTAGAATTATCTCATTAATATAGGAATGAGATATATTAGGAAGAGATTGATGTATATCTCTTACGCAATTTTAGGAATCTTGTTTAGCAATTTAGGGTTTCTTCTCTATAAAAGAAACCTTTAGCATTAGGGTTTGGTACCGATTACGAATTACAAAAACAATTTATTATCAATAGAGAGATCCATAGAGGATCATTATTTATATTTATTCTTCTTTATATTGCATTGTTTAGTTTCCGCCTAAACAACTGTTAGAGTCTCTCACGTATATACTTGTGATTACATAAGTACTATACAACCACAAAGGCTAGAAGATCTATCTAGTTCTAGATCCTAACACACCTCTAATCACGAATAATAACCAAACGCGAACAACCCGAAAGGTCATTGCTTATGTTCGTATAACCAAAGCAGTGCAAAGAAATTGTTGTATGAATGATGAATAACGTGTGTGGTGATTGCAAATTAATAAGGAAGATATTGTGTATATAATTGGACGTGTGAATTTAATGCTTCGATATAGAGTGCGTAACTTGAGGAGGAAATTAAGGTATATATTGGGAAATGATTTGAGTGTTAGTCACCGAGTTTTATGATTTGGTAGAATACAGTCTTTAAAAAAATAGTCAAATCTTTTTATTTTATTAAAGATTTTCACTGATTAGAAAATAACAAGTTAGGTCACCCGCGCTCTGCTGCGGGATGTTTGGCGGCCGGTGTTTTCGGTTGGACGCGTTAGAAAGTATGTTTTTGTAAAAAAAATAAAAAAATTAACGGTCGTTAAGCAACGACCGATTTAAAGCACTGTTTTGGTGCATTCTAAAAAAAAAAACTAACGGTTCGCGAGACACACCGCTAGTAGGGAGAAATGAGTATATCTTTATAAAAAAAGAAGTTAAAATGGAGGAGCAGTTTTTCGTAATTTTAACACATAGTGACGAGGGGGTATTCGAGTAATATTTGAGGGAAGCATTTCGTAAATAAAAAAAGGAACGAGGTCGGGGCGGACTGGGTTCGGCGACCGACAATAGTACCGATAACATCAGAAAGTGAGTGAATGAATATTTTGAAAAAAAAGCAAAAAAACCAATTAATTATTTATTTTAAATGTTCCGATACATATCATAAAAAAACAGACCGATGACAAAAAAGTGCGAGAGAGAATTTAAAAAACAAGAAAGACAAAATATTATTTTTTCAAAAGAAAAAAAAACAAAACCAGTGTGGATCGGACACGGGTAGGGGTAGCCGGCATATTACATGCACCTCGGTAAAAAAAGGAAAGGTTTTATCTAAAAATTTTTTTGGAGAAAAAAAAGTTTACTTTTAAAACTTTTTGAGGAAAACAAGGAAAAAAAAAATGGTAAAAAAAAACTAACTTTTAAGAAATAAATATTCATAAAAAAACAAGACCGATGGCTCGACATGCGAGAGGGTATTTCGAAGGAAAAGAAAAAGCAAAATTCATAGTTTTAAAATTTTTTTTAGAAACACCAAAAAAGAACGGGACGATTAGCGAGCTCGAGGTTTGAAGGAAACTTAAAAAGGAATTAGTCATAAAAAAACAGACCGATGACTCAAACAGCGCGAGAGGGTATTCCGAGAAAAAAAATAAAGTTTTATTTTAAAAAGTTTTTGAGAAAAAAAAAGGGTTAAAAAAAGGGTAAAAAAAAAAGGCAATGTAAAGAAAAAGAAAAAAAAAAAAAAAAAAAAATTGGGCTTATTAAATTTCGGGTCAAAAAAGACGGGTGTCATTAAATTTTTTGTGGATCGGGGCGTCTGCCCTTTGTAATATATATATAATACTGATATATATGTTCAAAAATGATATAATGTTGTGATGAGTTTTATTTTGCTATGCTTATTTGATATTACTAATACTTAGTCAAACGTTCTACAAAAATTCCATATTATGCCTTGGGTCACCAAACAAATGTCATATCATTCTTTAACATGTAATATATATATACTTAATATTTCATATTATTTGCGATTCATTCTTTGAAATTTAACTTATAGTATTATTCTTTTTTATTAATATGAGATTAGATCACCAACATACTCGGTAGGTATCCACGGTCCTTAATAATGCACTAAGGAGATTTATTCAACGCTTCAAGAAAAACATGAATACTTAAAGATTTCATCATGACTAACAAAATTAGAGGAAATAAGATGGTTAAACCACTCAATCCTAAAATTATTCATGTGGATTCCACTATTAGAATAGGAACAAGTTGGTTTTTTTCCCGGGCGTTGCGGCGGGGATTAACTTTATCTTCAGAGGTGTTTAGCTTTGTGCAGACGAAAATGAAGTATTTGGTTTTGGAGACCTTGTTACTAACTAATACGGGTGACTAATATCTAATACGGGTGACTAATATCTGTTGTTTTTATGGAAACATGTCGGCTCGCGGCTACCGTACACATTCAAATTATAAATTTTCTTAAAGATTAAGCTGACAACATACTTCTATGATTTTTTTTCTTTTTCATTTAATTATGGTAGACTGTATCTAATTTGGTTCTTGTAAGCACTATAGGGAAAAAATGACAGTCGGTGATACTTTTTAAGAATTAAGGTTGACCCACTATGATAAGCCACATGGAAGCAAGGTCATTTCGCTATTGTAATTTATAGTTGAATACTTAGCAAAAGAGCTAATGTTGATTTTCTTGGATGTTAGCTGAAATATTACCAGTGGACATTACAACATGAAAGTAGAGCCACTATCAACATGTTACCAAAACCCCAAATGACACCAAGGTGTTGTCATAATAAAAACATGTTTAACATACATTGATGCATCAAAAGCTTCATAGAGATTGTCATGTTTTTGCCAGGTAGTGTCTACCCAAAATCAAATGAGTGCACAGAGCATACTACTATTAATAAATGTTGTGATCAGCATTAGACATTCCATCAGTATTTGGGTTAAAACTCTACAACACAACATAGAGGATATATCAATTATATATTTGGTTTTGGTCGATCTCGGGTTTAGTAAGTATTGCTTCCTACATGGGAATTAAGATTACTTGCAACTGAGAACGGTACTCGTAAACGCATCCGAATCCCATATTCCATTTTAACCACTATCTTAACTTGTATGCATATCTCTCACCTGCATAATTACACAAAAAAACATAACTAATAGGTGAAATGAAAGCAAAGATTCTCCTAAAGTAATATACTGTGGTATCTTCTTTTTTTTAGATCTGTAGTAATTAACCCCGCGATGTTTCATTATATGTCAGGTAACTATGAGTTTGGCATTGGTTTTATGTTCAAATAATAATTAATCGTAAACAAAGTATACGTGCCAAAAAATGGTGGCCAGTTAACGGGTCAAAACGGAACAGTAGCCACTACGCGTTATTTTTGGTCTGTTCACACTCAATATGGCTCCCATAGCCTGGAATACAACGACACAAAGCAAATTGTAGATTATCAAAATTGCTGCTATGAACCATGACTGCACCGATACGTTCACATAATTGAAGCAAAGATGTTTGAAATAAGTGATGTAAACATGGAAATTGATAGTATAAAGGACACATACCTATGTCGTGTTGCGAGCTGTTCATTGTCTGTGTAGGAACAGCAAATGAGCCATTGGGAGTTGCAGATATTAGACAAAGTCATCATGTGGTCACAATCCCGGCCTGCATCGCTGCAAGGAGTACAGTGAATAGGAAAAGTGAGTTCTTGTCAAATAATCTAAGAACGCAAAACGATGGTAGTATGCTTACTTTGAAGTGCGAGTTGGTGCTGTGTATTTTGTGCTTCCATAGGAATCATGCCTACGCCAATGATTTAAGAGAAGTCGATCTAACATGTTTTAAATTCTTGATGATGTAAAAATATAGATTGATAGTACAAAAGATACATGCGTATGTCATGTTGTGAGCTATTTGTTGGATGTGTAGGAACGACAAATGAGCCACTGACTTCTTGTCTGTTCCTCGTTTTGGATAAAGTGATTCTGTAGTCACCATTTGAGCTGCAACAATGTGAGAAGTACAATCGAAATATGAGTGAAACAACGACGTATGTTCAGAAGAAAGAAACAACGACGTCTTAGAACAGGTATTACAGTTTAAACAACTCAACGAATATAACATAGTGCATAGCGAAGCACTTACCACCTAAAACAGACAATGTAGCGACTCGTCCCACTGATATCCTTGGAGATACCGACTGTAAAATACATAAGAGCGCAAAAGTTAGCACACATACACCGTGACTACTGAAAACCAACACAGTTGCAAAATAATTTACTTACGTCTAGCTGCAACACAGTTACAAAATACATAAAGGTTGCAGGGCCGGTCCATATCAAAAGAAAGTCTGGAAGAATGGTGTAGCTCGAAAGTTGTACATATCGCAAAAAACAAAACTGCATTTGCATTCTCAGTTAGTTCTAAGAAAGTTATATCACCAAGGAAAGCAACACAAAAACGATAAACGCAAACTAACCTACTTGCTCCCTTTTGTAAACCATTTTGTGAACTATCAAACACGCCTTTGGTAGCCATCCTCGAACCCAAGGTAATAGCTCCCGATGCAGCAAGACCCGATAGAAATGACTACAACGATTCCAACAACAAAATAATTATCGCATAACATAGTAAAAAAAACATATTCAGTTAGAAAACTAATGTTATTACTAATTTGAACAAACTCATGCCGAATGAAGGATAAATCACCGACCATTCCACCTTGCACATATGCGTCAGCTAATCCAAAAGCAGCACTTATTACACACATACCAATGAAAGGTTCAATTCCACCTCTACCAGATGTGCCTAAATAATAATCTTAAACTCATAACCTATAAACCCTAATTTCATCAAATTAACAGTTGTTAGAAGACCAAAACCTCAATTCCAATAACCCAGAAAATTAAACACAAACCCACAAAAATCCTTCATTAACCTACGGTTTCAACAAATAAACAAAATACCTCAACAAAATTGAAACCTTAATTGTTGTGTATATATGTGAATTCAGGAAGGTTCGAGCGTATCTGTGTGTTTATGTATGAGAAGCAATCTAATAAGAAAATTAAAAATAAAATTAGGGCAAAACTGGACCAAAGGAAACGGGCCAAAGGAAGCCCATCATCAAAACGGCAACATGCTTGGTCGTTTTTGTAATGCTAAATGTGTGTTTTACGAGCGGTTTGGTGCCCGCGCGTTGCGGCGGGACGTTTTTGACTTGTCTTCGTGTATGTTGTTTGTCGGAAATGTGTGTAGTCTCGTTTTGTGTGAAAATCGACTGTTTGGTGCCCCTGCAATATTTCAAGTCATTTTTTGACCCACATAAATGTACATTGAAGTTGGAAAACAAAATGATAAATTCTTCTAATGTCTCTACAACAAATAGATGAAAGCATGTGGTACAACACAAAGAAAACTTCACAGTACAGGGGGTGCACACTATTTAGCGTCGTAGTGGAAGGATACATATAAACAATTGTGGATTAATAACGTAAACTAACTGTGAACACATAATCATGTCATGTTAAAAATTACTGTTCTCTATTCATATCTGATAATCTTCTTTGGAAAAGTGATTTAATATCATCAGCTAGCTCCTTTCTAGTTGGCTGAATGGTTTGTTTGACATAAAAAGGAAACTGTTTAGAAACATATATGTAGCTGTAGAAACCCCCGTTTAATACTTCCACTTCATAACCCGAACCACGAAACAAGAAAAGAGAAGAGAGAGAGAGACGAAA
>BQNB010125495.1:5534-19758 GCA_026074375.1 Tanacetum coccineum | reverse complement strand
ACTGCAAAAGAATTTCCAGGATAGCATGAATCTACACAGGATTAAAGGTCTGAGAACCTGGTAAAAATCTTTGTTTTTCTAGAAAACGGCCCCATAAATATTGTCCGACCCCCATATATATCTGGGGCCGCCAATACATTATGGGACCGCCATCAAGATCACGAGATTTAGACTGTGTCTCTCCTGAATTTATGTGCAGTTGACTATCCACTCTATAACTCAGCTACTTTACCGCATTTTGTTAAACACTTTTTGGAATCAAACTTTCAACTTCCCATGCCTTTCTTCTTTAATCCACTACCTCCAAAATAAATAGTCATCACCTTCACCATCTTCATCATCTTCACAATCATCTTCTTCATTTCACTTCTACTTACATGGCATCCACACAAGCCTCTTCCTCTAACCCCTCTAAGAAAATCAAACTAACCATTATTCCACCAAGACAACTCTTTGTGGACCTCTCTATTGAAGAAGATGACACTACCACACCTTCTCCCATAACAAAATCTTCCTCTCCATCTTCATCAAATGCACCATCAAAAACTTCATCAACCAAAGATACATCATCTACCTTTAGGACTACCTCTTCCTCATTTGAGTCAAAACCTCAATCCTCACCTCCTTCCTCTAATGACACACCATCACCTCAACAATCCAATCCCTTTCTTGATGATATCATGGATGTTCCTCCAAGACCTTCAAACCCAATTCCACTCCAAAGTCATCCCTCTTTAGATATCACTCTATCATTGTCCCCAATTACTCCTCTTGATCACATTCTTGATAATCCTTCACCACTTTTGCCACAACCACTACCTCAACCACCTCTCATGGGTTATCTCATTTACTTCAACACATTTGACTATCATGGGGTGAATTGTCTTTGTTACTTTCATAACCGAAATCTCATTTTCACTCTTAGAGATGAGATGAACCTAATGTTTGCTCACCTTGAGTATCTTCTTACCTCTGCCATTGCCTCACCCTCTCCACCTCATCCTTAAAAAATCTTCAATTCTTCCAAATAATGTTTTAACCAACCTTTTTCTTAAAGCCACTATCTATGACTCAAGAATCATCTAGGATTTATGAAGTATTAAGACCATTAGGGTAGTAGTATTTTCATCTTAGTATATCTAAATATTGTAAGAAATTCATATTATCATGCATAAGCTTACTTTATGTATGAAGTTGTCTTATTACGCATGTATGAATTTTTATCTATTATGAATGAATTTCCTCTATTATTATGGGTGAAATGAATGCATTATGTTTTAAATGGATATTTCATCTTTATCTCCATTATTAGCCTTGAATATATTTTTCGTAATCTTGATACTCGTTAGAAATATTTTCTTGATATAGAATATTTCTTGCACTTGTATATACTAACTTAGTTTTGTAGCTAATATTGTAGATCGATCCCTTGGTGCCCCACTAAGGAGGAGTAAAATCAATGGGGAGTATTGGCTTCGTTGAATTCTTTCTCTTTACATCTCGGATGGATTGATCTTTTTGGATTTGACTAAAAGGGGGAGAAATGGAATTAAATACTATCATTAATAACTTGAAAATTCTTATTTATTTATTCAACAATGAATGTTTTTATTTTGTCCTCATCAAAAGGGGAGGTGATTGTTAAGATACGCAAATAATGCTCTAAAACTACCGTTATTTATATTTTCGATCTCCTCTACGTTTTTAAATGTGGACCTCAAAAATGTAGAAAAATTCACGACTCAAACAACCCAAACATCACAAAATATAATCGTTTTACATGTTATTAACTCGTAACACTTCATTTCAGTCATATATCTCACGTAGGTATGGATAATAAACATAATCATTAAAACTTAATTAGTGATTCATGAACAATATAATTTTCTTCTTAATCATCACATTTCTATCAAACACTATATTTTTACTAAATTACACAAAATAGTTTTGTTAATTAAAAAATCAATGTTTTATTTAAAAAAATAAATTTGAATTCAAGATTTCTCCCAAAAACTAGAATACAATCTCTACTAGGTAATACCTTCATCATCAAAAGCGTCAAAAAACATTGGAGTATTCGGTCTAGGGGCGGGCCCCCTAGATGGACTTGGCGGCCCCCAGATATATCTGGGATCCGCCAGGGTCTGCCACAAGCTAACGATTTTGATTTTCTTGGCTCTATAAAACTGCACTATTCTCCATGCTAGAAAAATATATCTTTTAGCAGAATTTTTCAGTCACATTTCTCTGCATATAAAAACTTCCTTTCTCTCACTAAATATCTTTGATCACTAACATAGTTTAATCTTGTTTCAAGTGAGAAGTCTCATTCTTCTATCTTCTTCCTTTTCTATCATGTGCAACAGAGAAAACTCTCGTATTGCCAAGAAACGTATTAGTTGTTAGAGACTAGTGATTTCCTCTCTCTTCTTCTAATTTCAAAACTCTATTTTGATTATCTTGTGTGATTGTGTAAGTCGGATAGTGTGTAAATCCGATAGTGTAGATCTTGTGATTGTGTAGTGCTTGTGAAGTGGTAGATTGGTTCTAGCTAAGATTAGGACTCGACATTTAGCTTAGTGTCAGAAAATAACGTAAGCGACGTGTAAACGGTTTTCTCCGCCTGAAGGGAGCTTGTTGACATAGTGAAATCTCGAGTCGGATACTCGGGGAGTGGAGTAGGGCGAAGAAGAGCTTCGTAGCCGAACCACTATAAATCTTGGTGTCTTGGTTTGATCGTTCTTTCTCTTATCTCTTTATATTGTTTGTGTTTCTCATTTATATTTCGTATAGATATTACGAGTAGATAGTTTCATTGATTGGTTCATATTGTTGATTGATTGAACATATACTCGAATCTAACAATTTTAGAAGTAAAATTTTAAAACGTCAATTAACCTGTAAACTATTCAACCCCCCCCCCCTTCTAGTTTCCATAATTGGTATCTGGGGGGTTCGGTTTGGGTCGGTTTTTGGCTAAAACCGAAACCGAACCGAAATATTCGGTTTTTATAAAACCAAAAACCGAAACCGCTCGGTTTTTGGCGGTTCGGTTTTTTTCGGTTTCTCGGTTTTTGCGGTTTGGTTTTTCGGTTTCAAACAATTTGGTTGTGGCTAATTTATATTAATAAACTTGTTTTACATAGAAAATTGATTATTTTTATAAAAAAAATTGTCAATATTAGCCTAATAATGTTTACACAAAATTACGGAGTATACAATTATACACATATAAATGAGAGAAACACACATAGATGTGAAAAAATACATTACTTAGATGCATTATTGTCATATATGTAACGTTATATTGTTAAGTAACACACGTTTACGACAAATACATTTATACCACCATTAATAATACCATTTTATTATAATGCCCATCCATAAAACTAAATATAAATTAAAATTTTGATTTATTATGTATTTATTTATATTACATTAATTGTATATTATATAAAATTGGGTTTGGTTTCGTTCTGTTTTTACGGTTGGTTTTTGGACAAAACCGAAACCGAACCGAAATTTTTCGGTTTTAAAAAAATTAAAAACCAAACCATCGGTTTCTAGTTTCGGTCAGTTTTTTCGGTTCGGTTTTTTCGATTTTCGGTTCGGTTTCGATTTTTTCGGTTTCTTTTGTTCAACAGATTTTTAAAATATACTATATTTTAAAGCTTAGATCGATCTATGGATTCTGACAAATATCTAGAAGGGCAATCCACGCAAAGACCACCACTCTTTGAAAGTGATTGTTTTATTTATTGGAAAAATAGATTCGAAATATATGTTAAATCAAAAAGGATTTTGATCTTTGAATGTTATTTACTAAGGTGATTTTCAACCTATTGAACAAAATCCGAAACCAAACTAGATGAGGTTATCCCTTTTGATAAACAAAGTGATGATATTAAAAAGAGGCTTGTGAAAAATAACGAAGCCAAAATGGTTATTTACAATGCTTTGCCAAGAAAAGAATATGAAAGAATTTTCATGTTTAATACGGCAAAGAAATTTGGAAAACTTTATTAATCACCCATCAACGGTTAATAAACCAAGTCAAAAGATAACAAGATTGACTTTTGGTACTAACAATATGGAAACAATTTGTCATTGTTCTGAAGACGAATCATAAATAGTGCTTTGCTACGGTTTAATATATTATTACTAGTCTAAAGCTCTTGAATAAAGGTTATTCTAGCAAGAAATTTTGTTAGGAAGTTTCTTAAGGCTCTACATCCCAGAAATGGAGAGCAAAGGTTACGACGATTGAAGAGTCGAAAGACTTAACATCACTGTCACTTGATGAACTCATCGGGAACCTCAAAGTTCACGAGATGATCATTAAGAAAGATTCCGTAATAGTCAAAGCTATAGGAGAAAGAAAATATCTTGCTCTAAAGGCTAGAGGAATTTAGTGATGAGGAGTGTTTCGGGGGGGGGGGACTTCCGGAAAGTGAAGACGATGAATACACCATGGCGGTCAGAGACTTCAAGAAGTTCTTCAAGAGAAGATGTAGATTTGTAAGACAACCACGAAACAACAAAAAGATGTTCCAAAGAAGTCGAGACGACAAGAACGGAAAAAGTGATAGGAAGTGTTTTAGATGCGGTGATCCAAATCATCTTATTAAGAATGTTAAAACCCATCGAAAGACAAGAACCAAGTGAGCCCATTTTTTTCGGGTCGGGTGATAGCGGTGAAGTAGACAATGATAAGGCTAAGATTGAAAAGTGTCTTGTGGCTCAAACATCAAGTGAGGTATGTTTCGAATCCACTTACTTTAGTGATGACATTTCTTGGGTATATGATATTAAGTTTGATAGCGAATGTTACAACTTTTGAAAAATAAGTTTAAAAATTATCTTTAAGAACAAACAACTAAAGAAAGCTAAAAATAAGCTTGAAAATGATATTAGTGAGTTAAAATTAAAATTGTCTACACTCGAGAAAAAAAAGGGAGTTGATCTCGAACGTACAAATTGTCAGTCACTTAAAATCGACAACAAAAAACTTAAAGAGGAAGCTCTTACGTAGCATTTGGTACATCGTAATGAGAGTAGGAATGGAAAAGATTATTACAAACGAATGACGAATAATTTTTTTTATTGTGGGGGGTTTTATTTTTTTTTTTTTTTTTGTTTACTATTATGAGAATGCAATGCTCATTATTGTAATTATCTTACATCAAAAGCAATTTTTCATTCATAGCGGGTCCCTTGTTTTTTTTCCATTACATCTTGTAATGTAATCATAATTACAAAAAAACCTTTATTAACTACTTACTAAACTAAAAATATATATCACCAAATGCTATTTTAGTCTTTTCATTATCGATTACATTCCTGTCTATCATAACAACCAAACATAATTATGATCGTAACGCATCATTCCATTACTTCATTTATTCTATTACGACGTTCATTACATTCCCTCACTTCTTTATTTCGTTATACCAAACAGACCCTTAAGCTAACTAAATTTGAAAAGAGCACACATTGCTTAAATGAAATGTTAAGCAATAAAAAACCCTCCCATGATAATTTAGGTTTAGGGTTTAACTCATGTGAAGCATCAAGTAGTAAGTCTAATGAAATAAAATTTGTGAAATATCAGAAAGAAACATCCTCTGGTGGCGGTCCCCCAAATACAATGGGCGGCCCCCATAAGTCAGCGCCTCAAAGCCAATCAGGGGCCGCATGTTCGATTCACCAGAATCTAAAAAATATTGTTTCTTTTCAAAAAATCCATTTGGGTCCTCAGACTAAGGAAATAATGGTATACAATGTTTAAAAATTCTGGTGATAGTAATAATGGGTTAAACAATTTAATAAACCAACGTTAAAACCATAGAGTTGGATTTTATAACCAAAATTTAGATCAAAACACCGGCAACTAGAAGATACAATAATCCATTATCTTGTTCTAAGACCACCGCAACGGAAAAAGGAATGCTTGGTCGACAAAAACCAACCTCCTTGGTTTGCCTGTAACTTGGAAACAAACTTCCAACCTCAAAGTTACAGGTCATGGGAAATGTGGTCCTCCATTTCTAACATCTCATCATTGCATCAAATGCAAGGGTTGTTTTCACTAACAAACTTTGGAACCATGAGGTATTGGGGGACCAAAATATTTGAGTTATTGTCTTATATAAATAGTTATGCCTTGGAGTCAACTTGGAACCCGATGAGTGGATAAAGGATAACAAATGCTCTAAAAACATGGCGGGTAACCAAAAGCCCTTCTCAACCTACAAGGCATACAACGGAGGTAATGTCATTTTTGGTAGTAATCTTCACGGTAACATCATTGGCAAAGATACGATTTCTAATGGACTCTCTCAGTTTAGAGGTAATGTAGAAAACATGTAGATAACTTAGATTTATCTTGCTAAGTATAAGACAAATATGTGATATAGATGTAGGATATTTTCTTCTGAAACATGATAGTGAAATCCACTAAGGATGGTTAAGGTTTTAGGTAAAGGTATTAGGAAGAAGTATTATACGTGTGAAATTAGGAATAAATCGAAAGATATATTTGTCTTGCAACGATTGGGATACTCCACGTTGTGCATAGGAGGTACTAGGTCACGCATAATATGCGTCTCATTCAATCGTTAGCATCTAAGGAATTAGTTAGAAAATTACCTAAGCTTAAGTTTGATCAACATTTTTATGATGCTTGCAAAATTAGAAAAGTGTAGGTTCCTATAATACTTCACACACATAATATTTTAAAGAGAGAAAGCTAGAGAGAGAATTGATGGAGAGCTCATAGAAAAAACACACATATGCTATGTGAGAAATGAACTAACCAACACCCTCTCCATGTGTGGAGAGGGATTTTATACAAAGGATAAACCAGGCTTTCCATGGGCTTTCTATATTTTGGCCCGGTTAGGATTACTTCTTAATTATACTTGGCCTGACGATGCTTAGAAATGTGAAAATTACGTGGTGTGAAGATCCTTTTCTGGATTCCTAACAATCTCCCCCTAAGGGAGGTCACTCCAGATTACAAATATCTTAAGCTTCGCATTCTATGAATGTCTTCAATCTTGCTCGTAGTTTTGAACTTTGTCTCTATCTTGTGATATATGTAGTGATCTATTGACTTTAGGCTTGAGCTTGTTCTTTTAGCCTGTCTTGCCTGTGATCTTGAGCTTCTTGAAATCATCAGTCAAACATAATCTCTTCATCATCTTGAGATCTTTTGCCTTCTTGTAATCTTGTGACTTTTAATCCAACATGCTCATACCTTTCTTTATCTTGAAAGCTTGTATAATTATCTTTTTTGAAATTCTTTAACTTTAACACTTCGTGACTTCAAGGAAGATGTGCAGTATCAGAGTAGAAGAAGTCTTTTGAAACATGAACTTGAAATTTCATAATGTCTTTACTTATGTCGGTCGGGTATGAGCATATGGCTATGAATATGACTCGTCATCGGTTAACTGCTGCTGCCGTCGGGAAACCTGCATGAATTGGTTAGTGATAAACAACATATATGGACGAAAGTATCTTTGTCACTTCGTCGAATACGGTTGCAATAACCATGGTTCCCTGTTAATCAATATAAGTACTGCCTGTGATCAGGAAGAATTCCGAAGAATCTCCTTGATAGGGTTTCATAGTTGCACTAGCCGTCCTAATTACCGGAGCGTCTCAAAGCAAACAACACGTTATGAGTGAACCAGTAAGTTACTGTCTCACCGGGGGGGAAATTTTGGGGGGGAAACAATAAATTGATTTAAAAATCAATCGACGTGTCACTTACTAAAGTGGGTTCGCAACACATCGAGAGTTTTATACATTTCAAAAATTGTCAACCGTCAATTCATAGTCTGGACCGAATCGATATCCAGTGTCACAAGTTTGATCCATATAGGATCTCACAAGTCACCTACCACAGAGCTTGTTTGATGTTGGCTCTAGAAGGATTTCCATCGTCATTGTGAATACTTAAGTATCACTCTGATGTTCTAGCAATATCACAAGGATAATGCGTAGGACTCTTAAGATATTTCTTGTTTTCACAGTGTATGAAAAACAAATATATTGTACTATTATCCTAATGAGATTTATGGATGATCTCTTTTGGCTCTAGACTCAATAGTGCACTTTGATTTTAGTGATCGGAGGCTGGAGCAGACTGCCACCTTTTCAATATCAACTAACTCGGAGTGAGAAAGTCGATAGAAATGCGTGTAATCTCCGTGAGAAATGAAACAAGTGTCTTTTGAAAGACCTTGAGTGGCTAGGGAGGGTTGTGCTTTGCATCACTGGGTCCATGATGTCTATCTTCAATACCAGACAACAACTTAGTGTTTCTGATAGCATATGTATTGGCCCGTTTTCTGCCTAAGTGTATGGAGGGCTTCTTTTTTTACACCCTTTATCCTTACATTTCTTTTTAATTCTTCAACCCCTTCAATGCTTACCAAGACTTCATCACTAGCACCTTGTTGGGTTTGTTCTAGTATTAGCTCTGTTTTAGTCGGCATTATCCCTTTTTCTCATTTTACTCCTTTTGTATCATACCTAAGGACTTCTATTCTATCTAATGGAATGTCCATGGGTAGATCCCTCCAGTTTTAGATGGACCATGGGAACGAATACCTATACTTAACCACCTTTTAACTCTGATAAAAGGAAGTACATGGTTGGTCTTTGGGTATTGTTCTCATTGCCGTTAAAAACTATTTTAGAAAAACTTAATCAAGGTACTTGTGATATATATATCAAAACGTTTGTACCTTGATAGTTTTTACTTTTCAAAAAATGCTCCCCCTTAACCCATGCATCGATAACCGAAATTATTTAGCATGGTGAGGAGGAACGTCCGCAGGTTGGAGTCTTTATGATCGCTTTACATTTTAGTTGCATAGTTTTATCATATTTTCTCCCCGTGATCAAAAAAATATCAAAATCTTTTAATATTGGGATATCATTTGATTAAGACTGTGCGGGGGGAGGAGATCTATTACTATTAGCCAGCTTATTCGGAACATATTGATGCTCCCCCTCAATTATTGAGGGAATGATATGGTGTTAAGTACTTATTTTGAATGATTTTGAATTTAATGAAATATTCATGAAAAAATGTACTTAACACATATATACTTATTGTTGTACACTACATATTTATATATTATACAAGATAAGATATGAGACAGGACCTGACATGTTTTTACCAAGTATGACCGAGTCATACTGTCCTCTGCAATAGTCATTTGTCCATCTCTGTTTTTCTGCCACCAACAAAGCATTCCAAGCTTCTCTTGAACTGTCTTTCCAGCAAGAGGTCGAACACATTTGAACTTAAGCTTGTGTGGTTGGTGGTGTGGGTGTTGATGTTGTCTTTTCAGTAACCATTAAGATAACAATGTCAATGAGTGGAGTTTTTTTGGACAGTTGGGTCCTCTTCATGAATGGAAACATCCACCATTGAATGAATCTCGAGTTTAAAGTATGACAAAGTTTAATACTTAGTTGTATCATTTCTTGCATATTTTCTCTGCAACTTCTGCATCAGCTTTGTTTTCTTAACTTTGTTTTCCTCATCATTGGAGACGTCTTGAACTTCATTATCAGATCAAGAAAGTGAGCTTCTTGAGCTACCAGAATTGTCCTTTGGCTCATCGGAACCTCTGGAATAATACCAGATCCTTCACTTGAACCTTTGGAAAGTTGTTGAATTATGTAGTCAATCATGCTTCTTCTTCTTTTAGAAGCTTCCATAGCTTCCCCCCAAACCAGCAATCCTTTCTTAAGTAGATTCAAGGCTTTCTTCCAAGCACATCGGAATAAGAATACCCGCACGAAGAAGTCTTGATGGATTAATCCAAAATTCTCGAAGTACCGAATTTATCCCTTTCAAGAAGTTGAAACCGTATCATCAAAGTCAATTAAGTCCCGGATGTGCGCATTTCATCCGTCAAGATAGTGATGATATGAATTGTAACACCAAAGTCAACTAAGTCCCGGATGTAGACAATTAAACATTAAACCCTTAAGTACACGAAATGATAAACACCAAGTCAACTAGTCTTCTCGGATGTAGACACTTCTTCTTGCAAGACACTGACTATCTAAAGGAATCATCATACCTATGTGTACCTCTTTTATCAAATATTTCTACTTCTTTGAGAATAAGCTTAGTGATTACCCGGTCGGGGAAATATTAAATGAATCAGAAACATATCATCAACTTTAAGGCTTCTAAAACTACGTAATTATTCCAAACAATCCTAACTCTTTGAAAACTATGAGGTGTTGGCAATTTAGGTCGTCTATAGTTTTAAGCCTAAGCCACTAATCTTGAAATTTTATTTAAGCCCCTAAAGTTATTAACTTATGACAAGTGAAGCCCTTGGAGTTAAAAATAAATTAACTCCCCCTCAAATTATTATCCGTTAAGTTAAAACTTTTTCCATATAATTACCGTGACTTGTTGAAGATAATGCGAAAACACTTTCTCCCCCTTGAACGAAGACCCGTATTCTATTTAAAGATCTATTGTATTTGTTCGAGTGGTCAAAATTTCTTAAAAATCTGTTTGTAATGTCAAAAACTGATTCTGATTTGATTAGAACACTTTTTTCAAATGGTTAACCCGAACTTGATTTATAAAATCAATATTTGTGAGAAAAATCGTTCGGGTTATAAAACTTATACCAATGCAACCTAGGTCCTTCTAGTTACAAGTTAAAAGGCGTAAGTTCCTAATTACCATATGTTGCATTCTAAACCCTAAAGGTTGAAACAAATAACATCTAAAGCCTAAATGAGTTAAAATTAATTAACTCCCCTTTAAATCATGACCCGTTATTGTCAAATCTATTTCGTTTACTCCTTGATTATTCTGAAAGATCATTTTGAAAGAATTATTAGCACATTTCTCCCCCTCAAATAATGTCCCGTTTTCTATTTAAAAAGCTTTAGACATTATTTGAGTGATAGAAAATTCTTTTAAAATCTTTTTCTAGTGAGAAACTGAGATGACTGATTTATTTTTGAAAAACAACACCAACTAAAATAAGATTTCTCTTATTTTAAAAAATAAATGCACTGACACATACACCTATTTTATATAGAAAGCACGGGTTGTGTTGCAAAGTAAACATAAGCCAATGTACGAATATTAAGTAATTCATACCCGAGAAAATTTAATTTGCTGTTGTGAGGTCAAGTTATCTTTTTGACGATAATCTTGCCTGAAAAATGAAGAGCGGGTTTCTGTCTGAAATAACAGCAAGCCATTGACATGTTTTGAAAACAGTTTGAACTTCTGCTCAAACTTTATTTCCAGCTCTGTGTCATTATTGAATGACATTTCTAAAGCCGTAAATATTATCGATTTTCAGAAGACATGTCATAAAAAACATATTTTTAGTATTTTCTGATTTTATATTTGGTTTTATAGGGTTTATATTTTTTTATTTTCTTTTTCAAAAGTATTTATAAATCAAAATAAAAGGAAAAACAAAAATATATACAAGTCGAAGTTTCCATCAGTAGTGACAGATGATGCTAGAGTTTAAGTAGATGAAGTTGAATCTAGTTGTTGTTGACGTTTATTAGATGCATCAGCAGCGGTAACAACGAAAGACTTCGAAACAACTAGATTTTCCCCATTGACTTTCCAACTCTGTCATTGACGTTGTGACTGTCATATCTGTTGAAGGAACTTCTTTGACATTAAAGAGTGAGGCTTGAATTGTTGTGTTCAAACATCATTGCAGTCTTTTTAATCATTGTGTGCCAATTGTTTCCAATGGAGTTTAAGATGATTGTACGTTTGAAGACGATCCCTGTGAAATGGAGACTTCATGGAGAAGTTCATGACATGGATCATCAAAATGTGCAAGTTGTGGTTGTTCCTCAACACCTTGAGAAATGATTGGAGACTGTTCTTGTTTGTGAATCCCCTGAGGCACTTTATTCTTAGACATCAACCTTTTCAGTGCCCAAACTTTGAGATTATCCGTCTAGACATTGTATGATGTACATGTATCTAAGTTAAGTGTACTTGCGCTGACATTAAGAGTTTGTTTGCATTTATAAGGGTTAGTGATATCTTCCTTAGAACCATTTGGGGGTTCAGTGTAACCCTTGGTTGTGCTAGAGGTGAATATCTTTCCCTTTGGAATCCACCTAAGACCAGCAATCTTGAAAATTCTACCTGTCGATTTCCATCTAAGATAAGATCTAGGAGTGTTTATTTTCTCATGCATAACAGAAGACTTATTAGGAGAAAACCCATGTCCTGTAAAGATCTTCCTACCCGATTTCTGAGTATTACTCTTGGGTTCTACGAGTTTGTTACGGTTTCTAGTCTTATTGGATTGAACCTTAGTATGAGAATTTACTTCGTTCAGGAATTATGTTATACAAGCATCATGGTTTGCATTAAAGACACATTCCTGACAAGTCGAACAAACAAAGTGTTTGGAGTCCAAAAATGAACTAGGATTCCTAGAGTGACCTACTAGTGGCATACTATTTGACGTTACCCCACTACTCTTAGATACAGGAAAATTTCTAGATGTTTAATTGTTGCTCCTAGGTTTTTGTTTGCTACCATTAGTAGTGTTTTGTAATCTAGTATTATGCATCACACTAGGTTTTGAATTCTTATTTCTGTAGATGTATCAAATCACTTAACAAATGAGCAAGAAAGAAAGTTTAGAGAGAGAAAGTGGGTTATAGCACTTAGAGAGAGAAATGAAAGGAAAATGTATTATGTGAAAGAACCAAATGAACAACCAACCCTCTCCAAGGTATACAGAGGGTTATTTATACCTTGCCTGGTCCGGTCACACATAAGGATGACTTATGTTAACCCGGTTAGCTTGGTAAGTTTCCAAATATTACGCTACAAGCTATTCTATAATATACTGGTAGTGACCGAGTCTTTTCTCGATTTCTAACAATCTCCCCCTAAGGGACGTCACTCTAATTTAAAAAAACTTAAGCTCTACATTCTGTGAATGTCTTCAATCTTTGCTCGTAGTCTTGTTTCATAATCTTTATCTTGTGAATCTTGATGTGGTAATCTTTAGACTTTTAGGCTTTAGCTTGTATCTTTATCTTGACTTGTATGTGATCTTGAGCTTCTTAAGATCATCAACCAAGCATAATCTCTTTTTGCCATCTTGTAATCTTTGCCTTCTTGTGATCTTGTGACTTTTGGACTGATATGCTCATACTTTTTTTGATTTTGAAAGCTTGTGTAACCATCTTTCTTGAAATTTATTAACTTTAACACTTTGTCACTTCATGGAAGACGTACGGTATCATAGTAGTGGAAATTTCCTAAAATTATTTAACTTTAATACTTCGTCACTTCAAGAAAGATGTACGGTATCAAAGTAGCAAAAGTCTTGAAACATGTACTTGAGATTTCATGATGTCTTTACATATGTCGGTCGAGTATGAGCATGTGGCATTGACTTTGACTTGTCATCAGATAACTGTTGCCGCCGTTAGGAAATCTGCATTAATGGGTTAGTGATAAACAACATATATGGACGAAAGTGGCTTTGTCACTTTGTCAAATATGGTTGTAATAACCACGGTTCCCCATTAATCAGTATAAATACTGCATGTGATCAGGTAGAATTCTAAAGAATCTCCTTGATAGGGTTTCGCAGTTGCACAAGCCGTTCTTATTACCAGAGCGTCTCAAAGCAGAAAACACGGTAAGAGTGAACCGGTAAGCTACTATCTTCCCGATTAAGTCGTTAATTCGTGTTCAGCTTTCCTATGTCCAGATACCCTTGTGAGGCTTCCCATGGACATAAGATTGAAAATTGATTTAGGAAAATCAGTCGGTGTGATAAGATGCAAATGATTTTTATAACACACCAATAGTTTTATCTTTTTCAAAATTCATTCATCAATTCATAAGCTGGACCGAATCGATATCCAGTATCACAAGTTCGATCCGTGTAGGATCTCACAAGTCACCTACCTCGAAGCTTGTTTGATATCGTCAACGTGAATACTTTTTAGGTATTACTCTAATGTTCTGGCAAAATCACAAGGATAATGCGTAGGACTCTTGATATATTTCTTATTTTCACATTGTGTGAATTAGCAAGCATATTTTGGATAAGTGTCCTAATGAGATTTATGGATGATCTCTTTTATGGCTCTAGACTCGATAGTGCACTTTGGTTTTAGTAATCGGAGGCTGGAGCAGACTGCCACCTTTTCAATA
>BQNB010125494.1:0-19758 GCA_026074375.1 Tanacetum coccineum | reverse complement strand
ACATTCGCTTACGAAAAACTCGTAAAATAATAATAATGACGTCGAATTCGCGATCGTCATGCGCGTCGTGAAACACGGGTTGTTACATTCCACCCACCTTAAGGGAGCGCCGTCCTGGTGCTCGCCCTTTCTTACTCATCTTACTTTCGCTTGTAATGAGACGGTTTCCTCAATATTGAACGGACTCTCATGCTCAACGCAAAAATCACTTGATATAATACTCGTCTTGACTATTCCAGATGGAAAATCAACAAAACAAATGATAATTCATATCAATAAAAATCAAAAATATAATTACAACTGCTCTTATTGTAAGAGACAAAAATACTTCACGAAAATAAATCCGATAAAACCGAATCATATCGCTCTTAGCATCTATAGTTGCTTTCATTGTAAGAAAAAAAATACGCTGCGGATTTTCATCTGAGGAAAACATAAATCACGTCGCTTTAACAAGAAAATCTCTAAAACGGATGATCGACCCAAACTTAATTGGCGATCATAAAAACAGCAAAACCAAGCGCATTTCGCTTATCAAAACCAAGGTCTAAACTTACGTCGTTAATTAAAATCCAAATATATGTCGCACTTGAATACGGAATTATACCAATATTCAAAACCGAGAATACACTTCGTTATCAAAAAAAATAATCCAAAGCATACGTCGCTAAGATAGACGTTAATAGTCAAATTCGATATATATACTTATATCATTGTCCAAATCAAAATACTCATCATTAGTCAAAACCAAAATACACATGTCGCCCTTCCGGTCTCATTCAATAATGCCTCACTGGTTGCGAAAAATAATCCGAAACACATTAGATCTCCTAATCATCTTACAATATTGTTACACATGCCCACATAATCACATAAGTACCTATTGTACGCTCGCCATCTTTTACATGATGACTCGATGAGTTGGCCTCATATAAAGGCATTCATCACGCCCGCTCTTAACCAAACTTTGGCGATTATTATCACATATCGTATTCGCTTCCCTTTGAAGCTTTTGGCATAGTTATTCATTCTAACACTTAGGTTTATACCCCTCCGGTCACATTTTCCTCATCGTATCAAGTTTGCCACAAAGTCAAGCCACCTCGACGATAATTCCAACATAAACACGGCTAATTCTAATTGGTCTACACTCACTCTCATGGGTACTTCAAGCCACAATCGTCAACAAGACTTTTGGCAATGTTCACCCACCTTATTACGTCCTAAATTCTCACTTGGGAGATTACACCCATTCACTTACATCCTAAACCGCATCACTGGCTACGTAAAAGTGACATGAACGCTCACTACCATTTAAAGCACATAGCACATATAGCACATATCCTATATAATTTGGCGGCGACAATCCCGCTACAACACATAATGTCAAATGACAAATCAAAATCAATTATGAAAACAATGAGCATCATGAACTTATTGCTCGTCCGACAAAAATTCAAAAATTTCAACGTTTCCTCATGGCGACTAACATCGTTGGTTTGGTCCCTTCTCATCGCGTAGCATCATTGATGAATCAAATCATCAAGTCGAAATACTCACACACCTAATTTAATACCGCTCGACTTAAGACGTTGGCTATTTTGGTTGTTCCTCCAGTAATAGAAACGGACGTTGCCATTTTGCTAGAATCTCAATCAATTCGCCACTCTTTATGCCCTTGGGTCGTCACGTCCCAGAGTAAGGGCCACTACACTTAACCGTAGGTTAAGTATCGTATAGTGTCTCATTAAAATCCTTGACGTCGTCAGGTATACTTACGACTACACTACCACTACACTTCATTTCGGGGAAAGAAGTCTTCTTCACGACCATCAGTTGATATATTTAAGGCGTCATACATCCAATGTAGGGGAGGTCTTCTTCATTTCTCACTTTCAACCTCATGACTAACCATCTTAGCTTCCACCCACCTTAGGAATCTTTACATCTCCAAGAAGATCCCTTCTCAGTGTCAATATCAGGTTTACACCCTTGATAGCTCAAATCTATCATTGCTTACTAGCACACCGACTATACTTGGTCTTGACACGTCTTCATAACAATCACCGCTCCTAGATACTACGAACTAAACATTACTCCCTTCTAGACACACTCGTTCCGAACAATACCGTAGGTATTTTCGCTTCAGAACGACTCGATCATAATGACTCGCATGAGACTCTCTCCATGCAGTCGATAAGAATAGGGTTACTTGCATAAGTATCCGTAGCAGGGTAAGAAAATATTTTCTCCTTTCGGAAGCTTGACCCAAACATTTATCTCAATTACCAAGCGTTTTAAGGGTGACGATTTATCCTTCATAGCGTGGTTCTTCCTAAATTATGCATAGTTGATCAGGTTATGCATAATTGGGGACCAAACGACATCATGTCCATCCTCGTCAAAACGTTTCTTTTTCATACGCTACACGCGTAAGTTATTTCCTTGTTAAAAATAAAATTTTTAAAGTAAAAATAAAACATGATTGTTTCAAAAAGAAAGAAGAGAAGATAGCATCACCTTCCATTCTTATTATTTAAAATAAAAATAGTTTATTTTATTTTATTAATTTTTTTTTGGAAAGAAGATTTTATTTGACACCACAAGGTCAGTTTATGAAATTTGAAAACACATTTTCTATTGTTTACACAAACAATTTATACAACATAGTCAATATGATTCGCGCAACGACATTTGTTCAACACACAAATTCGTTATTGCAATTCACAGTTTTAAAATCATCAAGTCACAAAACATCATTAAATACAGTTTGGTCAACGGTCACAGCAAGTTTCAAAAATAATACCCACTCATGGATTATGCAAGCAAGTAACATACATGTGCGGAGGATCCACCAACAGGAATCATTCCACACTCGGGGTCAAATCAATCTCACACAAGCCGAGTGCCTCGGGGGTAACCACGACCTCCAGGCTTCACTCATAGTACAACCTATACAATGACACCTCCTCATAACTCATAACCGAAAGCAATTACAACAATCGTAATGACAATGTCAAAAATAACATACATACATACCAATTTTCCCCAAAAAGGGATACATGATTAGCTTTCAAAGCCAGTATATCCAACCGTAACGGTTCTAAGTTTCCAATACATAAACTACATATACATGAACTCTCCTAGAGTTCTAAATTAAAAGTAATAGCTAAAGAGTACACAATCACCACGCCGGTGATAATATAAAACTCTGAGGCAACAATAACCTTAATCCAATAAACCTAAATCTTGAAGTCCTCCTACTTACTAGTACGTGGATGACAAAAGTATGAGGTTTTCGTTTACGGAAAGCATTTCGAGTATAATTTCCAGAAACATAAGGCTCACTACCCAGAAAGTTTTGGATCCAAGGTGGTATTACCATTTTACCTCTATTTACCAAAGCTACCATTTTCCAAAATTTTATCGCTCTACTAAACTGAGTGTATCTCCTAAACCGTGCATTTGCAAAAGCCGAAACGACCACTACAATTTAAGTTTGTTCAATATCTAGAACTTATAGTTTTACATATTTAGGTGTTGCTATATAAGTTTTTGAACTTCTTACTCATTCAAATTCCGGTCTCAATTTTTGACTAGTTTTGCCATTTCTGCGATATCTCATTCGTCGGCCGTCGATATGACTCCATCCAAATTCCTACATGTACCTAAGAGGTTTCTATACCTCCTAGTCTAATTTCCATGGTCTTCATAGACAAAAATATTTTGAAACATACCCAACAAGCTACTATCCCAAATCAGTCCCCAAAGAAATTTTGACAAATTTTTGTAGCTTACGAAAACGAGCGTAATTTAAAATTTATTGATGCTTTTGATGTGAAACCAATTGGAGGTTGTTGAAATCCAAATAATCACTTCACTTCGTAATGATGAACAAGAAAGTAAGATTGAATGATGAGAAGAATTGTAGAGAGAGAAACTAGAAAGAGAAAGTAAGGAGAGAAAAAGTGGAGGTTGATTTACTTGCACAAACAAATGAGACCAACAACCCTCTCTCCACACATAGAGAGGGGTTTATATACCCTAGATGGGCCAACCTTAAAAGGCTTAGTGGGCCGAGGGTTTGTCTTGGGTTGGGCTCGAGTTTACTTGGGCTTTCGCCCGATACACGTGACCTATTAGATTACATTAAATGAGCCCAATACCCGTTCTAGCCTATTACAACATTTAATATATAAATGACCGAGACCTAATATTCCAAATGAACGAACTTCTCGTTCGACTCAATATTTTTTAGGCTAACAATCTCCCCCGAAGTGAGTTCATTGTGACACTCCTTCGTGAGATCAATGAGATTGCTTTTGTCGTTAAGCTCTTGTCTTTGTCTTGGTCTTTATCTTGTTGTAGGCTTGTTCCTTCATGCTTTGTGATCTTTGATCTTTAGCCTTTGTCATTGTCTTTTGACTTTGTCTTTTCGTCCGAGATCTTTAAATCTTTATCCTTCCGTCTTGATCGTCTTTGCCACCTTGCGATCTTGTGTCTTGACCAACATGCTCATACTTTGCATCATCTTGAAAGCTTGCTAACAATCTCCCTTGATAGACTTGATATCTTTGAAGGAAGATCTTGTATATCAGAGTTTGTGCGGAAGTCTTTGTCTTTAATTCTTGAGCTTTCATGATTCTTGAATCTCGATGCTTATAGTATGTCTTTGTAGTTTGAGCATGAGCATGTGGTAATGAATCCGACTTCAGCTGGAATAAGGCATCACCATCTCCATCTTTATGTGAATCCTGAAATAAAACAGTTAGCAATAAAGCGTGTGGACGAATATGGCTTTGTCATTCGTCTGGATTTGGTTAGATTAACCTTCGGTTCCGTAGGACCGTTTTATAGTATAAATATTGTACCTGTGATCAGGTAGATTCAAAGAATCTCCTTGATAGGGTTTCCAGCTCAAAGCGTAGGATCTTCTAACACAAATGTATTAGATTTACCATGCTTGCTAGTTCACATTGCCGGAACGTCTCAAAGCAGACAACACGGTAAGAGTGAATCAGATAGTTACTATCTCTCTGATTAAGCCGTTAATTCATTTCCTGGAACAAGTTTGATTCACATTGAATCGCACCATCGTTTCTTTCCAGTTGACATAAGTTCGATTCATATAGAATCTCGCAAGTCACCTACCAAGCGCTTGTTTGATGCTGGCTCAAGCAGGATTTCCATCTTCATTGTGAGTACATAAGTATCACTCGGATGTTCTGGCATAATCACAAGGATAATGCGTAAGACTCTTGTTAACATCTTGTGAACTAATTGGTGTTCAACAAGTGTTAGTAATGGAATGTGTCCTAATGAGATTTATTTATGGATCTCTTGGCTCTAGACTTGATTAGTGCATTTTGGTTTTAGTAATCGGAGGCTGGAGCAGACTGTCACCTATTGAATATCAACTAACTCGGAGTGAGAAAGTCAATAGAAGTTGTGTGTATCTCCGTGACAAATGAGACAAGTTTCTGTTGAGAGAAACCCGAATGGCTGGGAAGGGTTGTGCATTGCATCACTGGGTCCATGATGTCGTCTTCAATGTCAGCAATCAACATTGTGATTCTGACACCATATGTATTGACCTAATTTCTGCCTAAGTTGTGTGGAGGGCTACTTTCTTTAGACCCTTTATCCATACATTTCTTTTTAATTCTTTAACCCCTTCAATGCTTACCAAGACGTCATTACTAACACCTTGTTGTGATTGTTCCAGTGTTAGCTCAATCTTAGTCGGCATTCTTCCCTTATACACATTCATCTCCAATCATACCTAAGGACTGCTATTTCTAACTATAGAGTGTCCTTGGTTAGATCCCTCCGGTTCTGGTTGGATCATAAGACAAATACCTAACCTTACCACCTTATGACTTTAGAATCGGCGTGAAATAAGATGTTGTAGTGGAAATTATATCGTAACCATAAAACCTTTTTTGAAGAGTATCAAGCACTTTGAGTCGATAAGATCACTTATTATTTTCAAGATCACATTTTAAATACATTTCTCCCCTTATTTTAAATACTAATTCACTTAGTTTTTGAAATACTTTGTGATTAAAATTTGTCTTGAAATACCATGGGAAAAGTTTTTACTTAGCATGAATTACATGGAACATAAACTTGCCCCCCCTCGATTTTACATATGTTTGACACCAAAAATAATGATACCAAGTGGTAAAAAGAATATAAAATTGAGGGTTAGCATTGTTGAGCACACAATGTATTTTATTTTTTGAAAGATTATAATGCATGAAGAATTCTTGAAAAATTATGCTCAACCACCTAATCATCTTATAATAATGAATCTATTTAATAGTCATTATTATTCCGTAGATGTTATTAAGACCTTTTATAATTTGTTGAATACATAAGAATTGTCATGTTATGATGTATCTAACAATCATTAAAACATTGCTTTTCAGAAAAACTCCCCCTCAAACTTTGACTCATTTAAAAAATGACACCAAATGTAGAATAATTGTCTTGTAAAACAATATGAGGGACGTAGTGTTGAACACACCATTTTGAAAGATTTTGAATCGTCATGAATAAATTCTTGAAAAATTGTGTTCAACTTTTTAAAAAACTAAGTGTTAGAAGACTTCTCTTCTAACGCTAAGGATAAGCGCACTTATGCGTACACTCTCCTTTGTCGTTCAGGTCCGAGTTGCAATCTGAGAGTGATTGCAAGTCATAGAGAAAAATAGAAATGACATGTTTTGAAAGCATTTGAAACTCCTGTTCGAACTTCATTTACACGCCCGTGTCAATGTTAATCAATATTTCTAGGTACGTAAATGTTATCGATTCCAAGAGACATGTCGAGAAGAATATTTTTTGAAACATTTTCTGATTTTTTGATTTTGTATTTTCTTTTTGAAATTTTATATTTTTGTATTTGGTTTTATAAAAAAATATTTACATGTTGACCTCAGCATTGTTATGTGATGGTGAAATAGTAATTCCAACTCTTGTCGTGATGTAGCTGTCTTGTCTGCTGGAGGAACAACTTTTGGAACCAGCTTTGAACTTGACAGTTCATTGCTGTGGTCGTGAATTCCGAGTTCTGAACTATTATGATCAGAAGTCATTGTTTGTTAATCATATCAGAATTCCTTGAAGCCCTGGTTTATGAGATATCAGTCTTTTCAACAACCAAACTCTGAGTCCTTCCTTTTTAGGATTGAAAGATGTACCTACACTTAAGTTAAGAGTACATGCACTGACATCAAGAGTTTGTTCGCATTCATATTGGTTAGTGATATCATCATTTGAACCATTTTGGGGTTCACTGTCAACCTTGGTTGTGCTAGATGTGAATATCTTTCCAGTAGGAACCCACCTAAGACCAACTGTCTTGAAAATTTTACCCGTTGGTTTCCACCTAAGACAAGATCTATGAGTCATTGTTTTCTCATGCACAATGGAAGTCTTTTTGATTGAAAACCTATGTCCTATTGGGATTTGTCTTTCTTGTTTCTTTGCAACACTTGTTTGCTCTACGGGTTTGTATCTCGTTGTTGTCTTATGGGATGGAACCTTAGCACGTGAGTTGACTTCATTCAGGAATTTTGTTACACAAGAATCATGATTGGCATTAAAGACACATTTCTGACATGTTGAGCAAACAAAATGTTTGGAGTCAGAAAAACTTCTAGAATTCCTAGAGTGTTCTGCTATGGGCACAGTCTTTGTCGTGACGCAACTACTCTTAGATGCAGGCCAATTCCTAGACTTTTGGTTATTGATCCTAGGTTTTGGTTTGCTACCATTTGCTGTGCTTTGTGATCTAGCAGAAGGCATCACACTAGGTTCTGAATTCCTACTGCTTTCTTGTGTCTTTTTCTTAGCTTCCTCTAGGTAGTGATTATGAACCATGTCATTTGAGCTATACCTAGATGAGCCAGGTGCAATCATGTGATGAGGTTTTGCAACAGCAGATTCTCTTTCCTTAGGCAAATAATGTGTAGTGACTGGTTTTGACAAATCGTTATTGACATCAACTTGGGAGGCAAACCGTTGCTTTGAAAATCTAGGTCGTTCAGACTTAAACGCAGTCGGTTGTCTAACAACTGATTGGTTTCTACGTGGTTGTAAAGCCGGTTTCCCTAAGATTGACGATTTTGCAAACTTAGTATTCACACTATTTCCTGTTAATCTCCTTAACTCATTTTTAATGCTGCAATTGCAAATCCCTTTTCCTGAAGTTGAGCTTTGAATTTATCATTATTTGCAATCAAAGAAGTTGTGTGTTCTATGTTCTTAGCTCTCGTTGTCTTGATATAATCAAACATTTCTTTGTAATGCCTTTTCAAAGTCTCATTTTCCTTAAGTAACTTAGCCACTTTATGTTCCAATTCGATGTTTATTGTTTCAATTACATCTATGTCATGTTTAACCTTGGCTTCATTACTTGTTACTTTCAAAAATTGACCATGTTGCCCTTCTTTTAAAGCTTGATTTTGATATTTAAGTTCAAGATTAACACAATGTGCTTCCATTCTTAAAAAATCTTTTTGAAATTGGGCAACGATCTTTTTGAGACGAATATTTTTAGATTCAAGAGATTGATTTGTGAGTTCAGTTGTCTGGTTATCATTTACATTAGCAGGCAAAGGACATGTGTCATGACATTGTTCAACATTCTGGTCAACCTCTCCTTCATTATTGAATTCAGGTTGCTCAGTATGTTGTTGTCCTGTAGCAAATACATTGATTTCAGCAGTTGTTTGTACCTCAGCCATTGGCTCTTCATCATATATGGGTCTGATATCTGCATCATCAGCATGTGCATCATTCCCTGATCTGCTGCTTGTATCTTGCTCTTTTAATGCTGTCCCACTGCTTTCTGTATCAACCAAGCTAGCATCCAATGCTTTACTCGAATCAACCTTATCCTCTGTTGTCTGCATTTGTCTTTCATTCACCCAGCTGTTATACTCTTGTTTATGCTTTGCTCTTTCATCAATCGACTTCTTAACAGATTCCATGTGTTGGATCAGTGTGTCACGGAATTCTAGAATCTCGAGTTGAGTGTATTGTAGAAAGTAGTTGCGTGTCATTACAACATATTCATCATCCATATACATCCGTGACTTGATGAACATCTGAAACTGTGTCTCAAGTACTTTAAAAGAAGCCATGGATCCAATCTCTTGAAATTCTTCTTTGTCAAGTTGCTTTTCTAGTTGATCCACGTATAGGAACATTGTGCCTGTGAAAGTCTCTATATCTTGACCAAAGAGTGTCGCAAATGCACGTTTGAATCCAGACTCGGTTCGAGTTCCTTTTAAGTCGTTGTTTGAAAGAAGCTTGAGGTGTGAATGAAGTTGTCGAAAAGATACCATGCAACTTTCTTTTGCTTTGTCTTGAATTTGTTGCATTTGTTGTTCTTCCGAATTAGAACACGAAGATAAAGTATCTTTCGTTTCCATTTTACTGAAAATTATGAAGTGAAAATGATTTGAAGGATCTTAAGTAGATGTGTTGTGATTGAAGTTGTGGAAAAATGAAAACAATAAACGTCCACGGGATTTTACAAGTCTATGATTAAAACCGAGAAAAGAATTGTGTCTTTCGCGGGATTTTACAAAATCAATAGAAAACCGTGAATGTTAATTGATTTGGATTAAGGTTTGTTTGTTGTGAATTGAATGTCTTGAAAATTCAAAATCTTAAACTGACATGTTTCACTTGGCTTGAAAGAAAAAAAAAATGCATATTTCGCTTTGCTTGGAAATTACGTGTTTCGCTTCAAACTTTACACATTTCGCTTGAAAACTGAAACTGCATATTTCGCTTGAATTTGAAACATATTTCGCTTGTACTCAGTCTTGCATATTTCGCTTGATGTTTAACATGTTTCGCTTGGACTCAATACTGCATGTTTCGCTTGCTGTTTAACATATTCCGCTTGAACTCGTAACAAACATATTTCGCTTGAAATTCAAAATTTTTTGGCAGAGTTTCGTTTTAGTTAATTGTAATATTTCGCTTGAGGTTCACCTGCATATTTCGTTTAAGCTAAACTTGTCATATTTCGCTTGATAATTACCTGCATATTTCGCTTAGGCCTAAACTTACATATTCCGCTTGAACTATACCTACATATTCCGCTCGAGGTCTTTTTCAAGTGTGGACCACTTTTACTAGAAAACAAGGTGTCCCTTTCTTTGTAGGCACAAATTGTGGATCTATGTTCCCCTTTGTATGACCGGTTTGGGACCACAAATGGATAAGAAAATCTCAAATAAGCTTCCAACTTAAGCAAGCTAAATAAGCTCTAAATAAGCTCGACATAAGCTCGAAATAAGCACAAAAATTAGCAAAAATGAAAAACGAAGCACTAGTTTAGTGAGAATGGAAGATGTAGACCAAGTATAGCAAGGTGTAAACAAGCAAAACAAATCAATAAGCCCTAAATTTTTTTGAGCCGTGAGCTTATTTTGAAAATAAGCCACGAAATTTTGAGCTTATTACGAAAAATGAAACACAAGATGGTGTAGATCAAGTGAAGCAAGAAATAAGTGAGAAAAGCAAACCCATAAGCCAATTTTTTTTTCGACGTGAGCTTATATGGCAAAATAAGCCACGAATTTTTTTTGTTTGAGCTTATTAAACCACAAAAACAAACACAATCTACCCGAGGCTCTAATACCAAATGTCAGAATCCAAAAAATCACTTCCACTTCATATTGATGAACAAGAAAATAAGCTAGGAGATGAGAAGAATTGTAGAGAGAGAAACTAGAAAGAGAAACTTAAGAGAGAAAAAGTGGAGGATGATTAACTTGTGAAAATACAAATGAAACCAACAACCCTCTCTCCACACATGGAGAGGGGTTTATATACCCTAGATGGGCCGGCCTTAAAAGGCTTAGTGGGCCGAGGGTTTGTCTTGGGTTGGGCTCGAGTTTACTTGGGCTTTCGCCCGATACACGTGACCTATTAGATTACATTAAAGAGCCCGTTTACCCGTCTAGCCTATTACAACGTATATTAATTAATGACCGAGACCTAATATAATTAATGAATGAACTTCCATTGTTCGACTCAATATTTTGAGGCTAACAATCTCCCCCGAAGTGAGTTCATTGTGACACTCCTTCGTGAGATCAATGAGATTGCTTTTGTCGTTAAGCTCTTGTCTTTGTCTTGGTCTTTATCTTGTTGTAGGCTTGTTCCTTCATGCTTTGTGATCTTTGATCTTTAGCCTTTGTCATTGTCTTTTGACTTCTTCGTCTTTACGTCCGAGATCTTTAAATCTTTATCCTTCCGTCTTGATCGTCTTTGCCGCCTTGGATTTGTGTCTTAACACAAAATGCTCTTCCCTTTGCATCATATTGAAAGCTTGCTAACTATCTCACTCCCCTCATTGTATAGACTTGCTGATATTTGAGGAAGATCTTGTATATCTTGTTTCGGCGGAAGTCTTTGTCGTTAATTTCTTGAGCATTTCATGATTCTTGAATCTCGGCTGCTTATAGTATGTTCTTTGTAGTTTGAGCGATGAGATGTGGTAATGAATCGATTCAGTGGAATAAGGATCACCATCTCATCTTTATGTATCCTGAAATAAAACTGTTAGCAATTAAAGCGTGTGGACGAATATGGCTTTTGTCATTCGTTACGGATTTGGTTTAGATTTGAACCTTCGATTCCTGTAGGACCGTTTTACAGTAATTAAATAATGTACGCTATGATAAGGTAGATTCAGAAGAGAATCTCCTTGACAGTGTGGTTTCCAGCTCAAAGCGTAGGATCTTCTAACATAGATGTATTAGATTTACCATGCTTGCTAGTTCTTATTACGAAGCAGACAACACGGTAAGAGTGAATCAGATAGTTACTATCTTTCTGATTAAGCCGTCAATTCATTTCCTGAAACAAGTTTGATTAACATTGAATCGCACCATCGTTTTTCTTTCCAGTTGACTACAAAAGTTTGATTCATATTAAAATCTCGCAAGTCACCTTACACAAAAGAGCCTTGTTTGATGCTGGCTCAATAGGATTTTCATCTTTTATTGTGAGTACTTAAGTTTCACTCGGATTGTTCTGGCACAATCACAAGGATAATGCGTATGTAGGACTCTTGTTAACAGCTTATGAAATATTGGTGGTAAACAAGTGTTGTATTGGGAGATGTGTCCTAAGTGTGATTTATTTATGGATCTCTTGGCTCTAGACTCTCGATTAGGGGTTTTTTAGTTTATTGTATTTTCGAAGGGCTGAAGCAGACTGCCACCTATTCAATATCAACTATCTCGGAGTGAGAAAGTCAATAGAAGTCATGTGTATCTCTGACAAATGAGACAAGTTACTGTTGAGAGAAACCCAAATGGTTGGGAAGGGTTGTTGAGTTTTGCATCACTGGGTTCCAATGATGTCTGTCTTCAATGTCAGCAATTCAACATTGTATGATTTTGTACAGCTTATGTATTGACCCGGTTGTCTGCCTAAGTTGTGTGGAGGGCCTTATTTCTTTCACATCCTTTATCCAACATTTCTTTTGTATCTTCAACCCTTCAAATGTTACCAGACGTCATTACTACACCTTGTTGTGAATTGTTCCAATGTTAGCTCAAATCTGTAGGTCGGCTCATTTCTTCCGCTTATACAATTCATCTCCATATCATACCTGAAGGACTGCTATTTCTAAGCTATGGAGTGTCCTTGGTTAGATCCTTCCGATTCTGGTTGGATCATTAGAACAAATACCTACGCCTTTTACGTTATGACTTCAGAATCGTCGTGTAATTAAGGACGTGTAGGGTATGAGATCCGTAACCATAAGTAACTTTTTCGGTGAAGAGTATCAAGCACTCTTTGAGTCGATAAGAATCACTTATCTAATTTTCATAGATCATCTATTTTAATATACAAATTTGTCTCCCCTTAGTTTAAATAATAATTCATTTTGTTTCTTGAAAATACTTTGTGGATTTAAAAATTGGTCTTGAAATACTATGGGGGAAAATTATACTTTGCATGAATTACAGGAAACATAAACTTGCTCCCCCTCGATTTATACATTGTTTGGACACAAAAAAAACAATGATTCCAAGTTGTTAAAATGAATATAAATTAAGGTTAGCATTGTTGAGCACGCATTTTGAAAGATTATGAATTGTCATGAAGATTTCTTGAAAAATTTGTAACCACCTAATCATCTTATAACAATCAATCTATTTAATAGACATTATTATTCCTTAGATGTTATGAAGACCTTTTATAATGTGTTGAATACATAAGAATTGTCATGTTATGATGTATCCAACAATCATTAAAACATTGTTTTTCAGAAAACTTCCCCTCAAACATTGACTCATTTAAAAAAAATGACACCGAATGTAGAATAATTGTCTTGAAAAACACAATTGTGGGACACTTGGAGTGTTGAATCACAGACAATTTTGAAGATTTTGAAATTGTCTATTAGAAATTCTGGAAAATTGTGTTCAACTTTTTTGAAAAACAAAATGTTTAAAGACTTATCTTCTAAACGCTCAGGATAAAAGCGCTATTTTGCAGTAACACTCTCCTTTGTCGTTCGGGTCACGAGTTGCAATTGTCGAGTGATGACAAGTCCATCAAGAAAATTTAGAAAATGACATATTTTGAAAACATGTGAACTCCTGTATCGAACTTCATTTACAAGCCACGTGTCGATGTTTAATCAATACACATTTTGGTACGTAAATGTTATCGATTCAAGAGATATGGCGCGAAGATTTATTTATTTTAAATCATTTTCTAATTTTTTGATTTTTGTTTTTTCTTTGGACAATTTTTTATTTTGTATTTTTCATTTTTCAAAAAATTTGTACATGTTGACCTCTCATTGATATGTGATGGTAAAATAGTAAATTCCAACTTCTTGATCGTGGTGTAGTTGTTTGTCTGCTGGAGGAACAAATTTTAAAAAGACCAGATTTGAACTTGTGACTGTTACATTGTGTGTGGTCGTGAATTCCGATTCTAGTTCTGAACTGTTATGATCAGAAGTCATTACTTGTTCATCAGATTAGAATTCCTTGAAGCCCTGGTTTATGAGATATCAGTCTTTCAGCAAACCAAACTCCTCGCAGTCCTTCTTTTTAGGATTGAATGTTGTATCTGCACTTAATTAGAGTACAGGCACTGTCATCAAGAGTTGTTCGCATTCATATTGGTTAGTGATATACTCATTGGAACCATTGTGGGTTCATGTCACACCTTACTTGTGACTTGTTCAGTGAAGTTCTTTCCCCCAGTTAGGTATCCATTAAGACCAACTGTTCTGTAAACATTTTTACTTGTCGGTTTCTCCTAAGACAAGGCTAGGAGTCATTGTTTTCTCACTGATCAACACGGAAGTCTGTTGATTGAAGACCTATATCTTTTTTCGGATCTGTATTTCCTGGTTTCTTTGCTACAATTGTATGCTCTACGGGTTTGTTATCTGTTGTTGTCTTATATTGGATGGTAACTCCTTTGCCGTGAGTTGACTTCCGTTCAGGAAATTTTGTTACACATGGGGAGTCTTGATTTTCATTAAAGACAAGATTTCTGACATGTCGAGCAAACATAAATGTTTAGAGTTAGAAAAAACTTCTAGTAATGTCCTTGAGCATGGTGTTCTTGCTTGATGGACAGTCTTTGGCGTGACGGGTCAACCTTACTCTTTAGATGCGGCCTAATCCTGACTTTTAGTTATTGATCCTTGGTTTTGGTTTTGCTACATTTAGTTGTTGCTTGTGATTCTAGCAGAAGGTCATTACTAGGTTCTGAATTCCCATATGCGTTCGTTGTGTCTTTTTTTAGCTTCCTCTAGGATATTGTATTTGAATACAAATGTAATTTGATGCTATTCCATAGATGAGCCAGGTGCAATATTGTGATTGCTGGTTTTGTGCAACAAAAGATCTCTCTTTCCTTAGGCATTATTATGGGTAGTTTTTAGTGTGCTGGTTTTTTGACAAATCTGTTTTGACATCAACTTGGGAGGCAAACCGTTTGCTTTGAATTCTAGTCGTTTATACTGTTCAGTCTTAAATGTAGTGGTTTGTTAGATCAAACTGATTGGTTCAACGTGGTGGTAAGCCGGTTTCCCTAAGATTGACACGATTGTTGCAAAACTTTTAGTATTCAACTACTTTTCCTGTTAATTTCTCTAACTCATTTTTAATGCTTGCAATTGCATAACCCCTTTTACCAGAAGTTGAGCTTTGAATTATGTCAATTATATGCAATCCAAAGAAGTGTTGATGTTCTATGTTCTTAGGCTCTAATTGTCTTTGATTAGAATCAATCAGATTTCTTTTAAATTCTCCTTTCATAAGTCTCATTTTCCTTAGTAACTTAGCCACTTTTATGTTCCAATTCGATGTTTATTGTTTCAATTACAATTTATGTCATGTTTACCTTGGGCTTCATTATTTGCTTAATTTCAATATAAATTTGACCATGGCCGCTGCCCTTCTTTTATAGCCTTGATTTTGATATTTAAGTTCAAGATTAACACAATGTGCTTCCATTCTTAAAAAATCTTTTTGAAATTGGGCAACATTCTTTTTGAGACAAATATTTTCAAATTCGAGGGATTGATTTGTGAGTTCAGTTGTTTGGTTATCATTTACATTAGCAGGCAAAGGATATGTGCCATGACATTGTTCAACATTCTGGTCAACCTCTCATTCATTATTGAATCCAGGTTGCTCAGTATGTTGTTGTCATGTAGCAAATACATTGATTTCAGCAATTATTTGTACCTCAGCCATTGGCTCTTCTCATCAATATATGGTGTTGAAAATATTACATCTCTAGCATGTGTCATTCATTCCCTGATCTGCTGCTTGTATCTTGCTCTTTTAATGTTGTCCCACTGCTTTCTGTATCAACCAAGCTAGCATCTAATGCTTTACTCGAATCAAACTTATCCTCTGTTGTCTGCATTTGTCTTTCATTCACCCAGCTGTTATACTCTTGTTTATGCTTTGCTCTTTCACAATCGGATCTTACTTAACAGATTCCTTGTGTTGGATTCAGTGTGTCACGAAAGTAGGGAAGATCTTCGAGGGGTTGTTTTTTTGAGTTGTTTGGTATGAAATAGATTGCGTGTCATTTACAACCATATTCTTCACATCCATATACAATCCGTGACGTAATGAGGCATCGAAAACTGTGTTCAATTACTTTAAATTGTAAGCCATGGATCCAATCTCTTGAAATTCTTCTTTGTCAAGTGCTTTTCTAGTTGATCCATGGTATAGGAACATTGTGCCTTGTGAATAGTTCATATTCTGACCAAAGTGTGTCGCAAGATGCACGTTTGAATCTCAGACTCGGTTTGAGTTCATTTTAAGTTTGTTTGAAAATAGCTTGAGGTGATGTGAATGAAGTTGTCGAAAAGATCACCATGCAAACTCTTTTTTTGCTTTATTTGGAATTGTTGGCATTTTGTTGTTCTTCCGAATTCGAACACAAAGATAAAGTATCTTTCGTTTCTATTTTACTGAAAATTATGAAGTGAAAATGATTTGTAGGATCTTAAGTAGATGTGTTGTGATTGAAGTTGTGGTAAAATGAAAACAATAAACGTTTCCACCGGGATGTACCAAGCTCTATTGATTTAAAACCGAGGTAAAAGAATTGTGTCTTTGCGGGATTTTACAAAATCAATAGAATTCTCGTGAATCGTTAATTGATTTGGATTAGGTTTGTTTGTTGTGATGTGTATGCTTGAGTAAATTAAAATCTTAAACTGACATGTTTCGCTTGCAATTGTGCATATTTCGCTTGGCTTGAAAGAAAAAAAATGCATATTTCGCTTTGCTTGGAAATTACGTATTTCGCTTCAAACTTTACACATTTCGGTTGAAAACTGAAACATATTTATTGAATTTGGAACATGTGTGCTTGTACATCAGTCTTTGATTATTTCGCTTGATGTTTAAACTTTGTTTCGACTTGGATCTAAATACGCGATGTTTCGCTTGATGTTTAACATATTCCGCTTGAACTCGTAACAAACATATTTCGCTTAAAATTCAAAATTTTTTGGCAGAGTTTCGTTTTAGTTAATTGTAATATTTCGCTTGAGGTTCACCTGCATATTTCGTTTAAGCTAAACTTGTCATATTTCGCTTGATAATTACCTGCATATTTCGCTTAGGCCTAAACTTACATATTCCGCTTGAACTATACCTACATATTTCGCTCGAGGTCTTTTTCAAGTGTGGACCACTTTTACTAGAAAACAAGGTGTCCCTTTCTTTGTAGGCACAAATTGTGGATCTATGTTCCCCTTTATATGGGACCGGTATTAGGGGACTACAATAGGATAAGAAAATCTAATAACGCTGTATTACAACGTAAGCAAGCTAAATAGCTACTAAATAAGCTCGACCAATATGCTTCGAAATAAGCACAAAATAAATAGCAAAATGAAAAACGAAAGCACTGGTTTAGTGATAATATGGTAGATGTAGACCAAGTATAGAAAGGTGTTAACAAGGCAAAAAAATTCATGAGCCTAAATTTGTGTTTGAGCGTGAGTTATTTTGAAAATAAGCTAACGAAATTTTAAGTTATTACGAATAAATGAAGACACAAGATGGGGATAGATCAAGATGAAGCATGTATAAGTGAGAAAAGCTAAACCTCCTATATAAGCCATATTTTTTTTTGACGTGAGCTTTTATTATGGCAAAGATAAGTCCACGAGTATTTTTTTTGTTTGAGCTTATTAACTACAAAAACAAACACAATATTACCCGAGGCTCTGATTACCAAATGTCGGAATCCAGAAAATCATTCCATCTTCCATTATTGATGAACAATTAAATATAGCTAGGAGATGAGAAGATTGTCTAGAGGAGAGAAAACTAGAAAGTGAAACTTAGAGAGAAAAGTAGAGTGATTTACTTGTGGAAAATACACATTGAAAACCAACAACCCTCTCTCACACATAGAGAGGGGTTTATAATTCCCTAGATGGGCCGACCTTAATAAGGCTTAGTGGGCCGCGGGTTGTCTTGGGTTGGGATCGAGTTTACTTGGGCTTTCGCCCGATACACGTGACCTATTAGATTACATTAAAGAGCCCGTTTACCCGTCTAGCCTATTACAACGTATATTAATTAATGACCAAGACCTAATATAATTAATGAACGAACTTCCATTGTTCGACTCAATATTTTGAGGCTAACAGATGATGTGGTATTAATCTTGCCAAGTCAACATTCTGATATCTATCTTAATATAATGTATGAATATTATAGATAATATATTAGTTGATATATATATATATATTTATATATATAATATTATATACTATATAATATATATATTATTATTTATATATGTGTGTAATTCATGTGTGTGTGTGTGTGTGTTGTGTGCTGCATTTATATTTATCATATATTATATATACTATATATATTATTATATATATATATATATATATATATATATATATATATATATATATATATATATATGTGTGTCTGTGTGCATTTATATATATATAAAGACTATTAAAAGTTTATCCTAATATAAAAAAAACTATTTTTATGCTTGAAATAATTTTTTTTTGCTAAAAATCTATATAGTTAAATGTAAAAAAATATAAATGGTGTAATTCAGGTTATTCGGGTCAACCTGAAAACCGAATCGAATTGAAATTCATTTTTTGATTCGGTTCGATTTTCGATTTTACTCAAAAAATACAACCGAACTATCTGAACCGAATAAACCGAACATCCCAATAACCAAACCGATGAACACCTTTAGCGGTGACTGATGACTATTGCAGTTGAAAGATAAAAGAGCGATTTTACTCAAAAAATTACCGGTATGTATAGCTTCGGTGGACACTTATTGTATACTATCCTAAAAGTCATTACAAAAACGACAAACCATGATGTCGTTTTGATCATGGGCTAACTTTGGCCCGTTTGGTTTGGCCCAAAATTGGCCCATTCTCCTTTTAGGCTGTCTTGAGTTTACTATTTGAGTTAACGTTTTCCAGTATTCTATTTTTTGTTTTTCCTTTTTCTTATTTTTGGCGTTTCATCTATAAATGAGACTTGATCCAGAATCTCTATTTTTCTAGATACTTCTGCATCTCGGTTTTCTACCTACTTTTCTCTTATCCTTCACGTCATCGTTTAAACGGTAGGTACGTTTCCTTTCCTGTTTTTAGTTCGTATGATCCATGTTTATTATTGTCATTGCGTGTTCTTTATTTGCACGTTGGTTATGTTTTGTGTTTCATATTGGTTACTGACATGGTTTGCATGTCGATTCTGCTATATGATTTGCCACTTATACTAGCGTTTGTCAATTTGAGTATTGGTATTTGTTTCTTCCTGTATATGAATGTCTTTGTCACAATTGCTTATGTTTATTGTTTCCTTTAGTGGTATTTAGAAACGTAAGGCATCTTTACGAAAACTAGGCGGTTGCGTTCACTTTACAAAAGTGTTTAGAGAGGTACGTTATTTCGCCTTAGGAGAAGTAGGTAGTCGTTAGATTTTTATACGGTATCACTCTAAAGACACTTTTCAAAAGTGACCCGGAAGCCGAAACATCAAAGGTTATCAAGAAAATGAAGCACGACCACTGAACATGTCACACCCCGCCAATGCGGAAACACGAGGCACGAACTTCATGGATATCATCATAACACATTGGTGTCAACAATAGAGAAACACTACATGATTATAAAAGACACGATGTGTCATGACAATACCAATAAAACAAACA
>BQNB010125493.1:0-19758 GCA_026074375.1 Tanacetum coccineum | reverse complement strand
CTGAGCTCTCCCGCGAGCTCCTCCAAATCGCTGACCTTTATTCTGTGGATATTGTTTCTCAAAATGTCCTCACTCTCCGCATTCCGTCACCGTTTGTTATAGTTACCGTTGCTATGTATTCTTATACTTTTGATTCACGACTCCATATGTTTGTGCTAGGATTTTCAATTTATTAAAATGAATAAAGATTTTAATAAAGATTTTCGATGATTTCGGATAGATAAATTGTTCTTGTTGAGAGGTTGTGAGATTTGTGAATTGCAACAAAGATGGCGGTAAGGTTATGCTTGAATTATAATGAATTTGGTTGATTAGTTTTGGCGTAAAAAAAATAAATAAATAAAAATAAAATTTTTTTGGATGGTTTGGAAAATATTGTGGCATTATGGTCAAGTCCATGGGTGATTTATAAAAATATAGTTGTTGGTCCGAGTTTTAAATGAGGGTAAAACGGATGTTTAAAAATGTTTCGAAAGGTTTATTAAGTTTCGAAAGTTTTTGAAAATATTTGTGGAGCATCTTAATATCAAAACGAAGGTTTAGGAATTTTTCTAAAAATGATAAGTCATTGTCGTTGGTCATTTCTAAATATAGCAACATTTTATATGTATATATATTTTGCAAGCTAAGTATTTTGGTTAAACGATAGGGTTTCAATACTTCGTTTTTGGAAGATATAGAAACGATTAAATTAGGGGATGCTAGTAACGTCTAGAAATTAAAATTTTCCTAAAATGAAAACTTTCTATAAATAGTAACTTTTCATAAGAACGTCGTGACATCTTTATAAATTTAAGAAGTCGTAAGAATACACTTTGTTGACAAAACTAACGCACAAACATATATGGTTGTCTATTTTCTTACTAAACGTTGTGTGCAACGTTCCGTTATTATTATTATTTCCCGTTCTACGACGCGTCTACTTAGTAATTTGCGATTAGAGCCGTTCGGTTATACTTTATTCTCCTCCTTTGTTTAAGGTGAGTTGAGCCATGATTCATCCTCGTGCTTCCTAAGTAAGTGAAATACTTATGTTCATTAGCCTCGTCCGATATAAATCTCCAAACCGTACAAACATCAGAAACTAGACTCTGCTCTTAAACATTTAAACTCTTATACAGACATACCCACACGTCTACACTTTCTCCTTTTATGTTTTCACTATCAATAGACTTTCCTTATAACATGTTATATCAACCACAAAACTTGTAATGATATTTTTCTAAAATACTCATGGTAATGAATTAAATAACCTGGTCAAATTTAGCCAAAATTTTTGTATATTAAGAAGTGTCAAAACATTGAATTTTGCTGAATAAAATTTTCAACGCCATGTTTAAAAACGGATTTGTTAAATCCTAAATATGTTCCTAATCACACAATAGGTTAACAAAAATCGAATCCCGGGACGGGATTCCTTTAAGGGGTAGGTACTGTCACACCCCGCAATTTTCGATATTTTAAATTACTATTTTACCCTTTGACTTTTTGGTTCCGACTTGACTTTTGACTTTTTGACCTTTTACGGTCACATAAAAACGATTACCGCGTAGCCGGTAAAATTTTTGAAACGTTTTTAAATAATAAATCATAATTTCGATTATTATCGCTCATTTGCAAATTTATTTTTCTAACTTATTTGACTTGAAAACGAGAAGATATATTTTATTCCTGAATTGATTTATCAAAAACGACCCGCTAAATTACGTTTTCGTTATTCGGACTCTAAAGCAATTTGATGTAAAACGACATTCCTGACAACTTTTTAGTTTTGACCGAGACCCGAAAACAGTCAGAAGGTGACTGAAATGCCCTCGCAAGATTTAGAAACGAGGAAATAATTAAATTATATTTAATTAACAGTTTTATTAAATAAAAATATTTAATAAATTTAGTCATCATTTTATTCGAAAACGTTTGTTGATAACGCGAATATATGGGTTAGAAATTATTTTTATTTCTATTTCGGACGAGACGTAACCGGTTCATTAAATAAATGACGAATATTAATAACGAATATTTTTATAAATATTATAAAAATACTTATGAAATATTATCAAGTAAATACTCGTTTTTATCGGAAAAATAATTTAGAAAACAATGGCGCAAGTTTCGTGCGTTGAATCATCCGTTAAGTCGCTCTAATGAATCCCGAACCGCTTCTATCAAAAAGTACACTAAAAAGTTACACAATAAACCCTCAACTATTAACAACTATTCAAAAAATTTAAAACTTTTATTATATATATAATTATATCATTTTATTTCATTTATACAAAAATAAAACACACACACCACACTTATAACCCTCATCTCTCCCCCTCCTCCCATTAGGGTTCCGGCGGCCACCACCGGAATCCGGCGCCGCCACTTTTTCCGGCAAGATTTCCGGCCACCTCAACTCCGGCCAACAGCCGACACACCACCTTCTCCCTCACCACTCCATCCTCACCATAGATCCACCATCAACATCATCACCTTGCTGCCATCACTTCAGCCGGCACACCACAACCGCCACAACACCACCACCTCCATCTACCCACACCTCAGTCACATCATTGTCCCTTCGCGACTCCCTCACTCCACACACCCAACCGCCAATCACCACAGAAACCGCGATCTACACCACCCACACCACCTCTCCTGCCACCCTCAATCACGCACTGCCCACCACGTTCAACACATCAATATCATCATGTTTCCTCCATCACCCCACCTCCTCTCATTTGTTTCCAAACGACGCACCAACCTCCATCGCTAAGGGGTGCGGCTTGGGTTTGTTTAAACAACCCGAAATGGGTGTTTATTTGGTAGGTTATACAACATCACCATCTCTGTCGTACATCACCACCACCGAAACCTTTAACACCGCGGCTGTCACAGCCGCGTACCACCACCACTACACCTCTTATATTTTTATTTTTTATTTTTATTTTTACATAAAGGGTGCGTTTGGTTTCCTGGTCAGCCGCGAAGGGTGCATTTTGTTTCGGGTTAGACCCACATAGGGTGCGTTTGGCTGCAACAGCAGCTAGGGTGCGTTTGGTTGGTCGGGACAGCCCCGAAGGGGTGTTTGTTTCCGGTTTAACAGCCCCATAGGGGTGTTTGTCTTTGGGTCTCAACCGACCAGGGTGCGTTTGGACCTGGGTTTAGCTGAAAAACCGCCATATGGTGCGTTTGGGTTGTTGTTTCGGGACAGCCAAACGGGGTGCGTTTGGCTGTGTAAATTTTGCAAGGGTGCGTTTGGATTTGTTATAACACCACAAAAAGGGTGTTTGTTTGGCTGCGAAACAGCCCATAAGGGCGTGTTTGGTTCTGTGTTTTATGGCAACCCAAAGGGGTGTTTGGTTACTGAATTTTATAAGCCCAAAGGAGCGTTTGGTTTGTTGATTTACAACAGTAGGGTGTGTTTGGTTTTGTTTATCTTATTCTGTTTATTTTAATTTACTTTTGTTTATTCATTTAATTAATCTTGTTTAAATAAATATATTTTGAAACATGCGATGTTTGCAACATGAATTTGATTTAGTGGAAAACGTTGAAATTTGACAAATATGGAAACGTCGTATAAACAACTGGGTTATGCCGAAATTTATAAAAATTTATATACTTAGTATTCTTCATTAAAATTTCTATTATTTGGAAAACCAATAAAAGAACGAAGTTATATAGTTTTAAGATTTTAGAATTTATTATTATACGATAAACTAGTGAATAAACGAAAGATATACTGTTACAAACAAAATAACTAGTTTAGTTAAAAAGCGTAACGAAACACTAATATATATAACATCATTTTATAATTCTAATAAATAAAATAATAAGTTTTGTAAAAACTTTAAAAACGTCCTTTATTCAATTCGTAACTTTAAAACGTGTATTTACTTTTACGCAAGAACTTTTTATTAACTTAATTAGTGACTTTCGGAAACATGTCGAATCGTATTATTACCATTATTTTAATCACATTATTTATATAATACTTGAAAAGTATTATATATTGCGATTTATTCTTTTAGTTGTTTGTCTTATTGTATAATTCACCATATGAATTATATAATTGTTCATTTTTCATAGGTAATATATATACGGAATATATTACATACTTTGCGTGTGTTTTTCGATTTATTTTATTTAACCAACCACCAAACTCATCCAACTTGAAATCCAAATCCCTTATCAACGTGTCGCGTTGATGTGCTCATCCATCGGAAAACCCTAATTCATCAACCCAAGCTAGTGGGATTTAGCCGTTAAGTTAAGCTGCATCTTCTTGGTCGAGCCATTCTGTTCTTCATTCGTGCCGTGCTTATTATTTGCATTTCTGCTAGTTGCTCTGCAACATCAAGGTGAGTTCATAGTCTCGCATTTCAATCTTTTCAATGTTTTATAAACCCGCGAGGGGAATACATGCTCGTTTACAAACTTGTATATTTTACTACAGTACAATTACCTTTCAATACTTTGTGAGTTCATAGCCCCACGTTTTACTTGTTTTACCTATACTTTACTACTTTTGGGGTGAGAAACATGTTCGTTTACAAACTTGTTTACGTTACCGAATTTCAAACTCGTTTACACACTAATTACAAACCTGGTTACTTGATTGGTATCACACTCTTTCTACTTATGGAATTAAGTACTTAAAGTTGTTTATGAATAAAATGGTTATTTCTTCATTGGACACAAGTGTTTTCAGTTACCATCTCCTACTTACGTGTTGCCTAAGTAGCTTACAAACCAACTTCTGCCCAACTTATCATGAACTGTTAGTTTCTCGACCGGAGGACCGGTTGAGGGAGCGCGAGTGAATAGATAGATCTATTGGGACTAATTATCCCTATCCGCTTTGGTTCCACTTAACGAAGAACAAACGGATATATGTCATGTCGATTATACTTTTTGGTGGTCTTTGGTTTGGGACACCAGCTTAGGGCAGGAATACTTTGCAACAGGATGTAACATGCCCTGTTGACTTAATTAGCTTCGGTGTCATGAGCTTAGCGCAACAGTATACCCTTTTCATGCGATATTGTATTCGTTATAATAGTCGCATGAGCTTTGTACGTGAAGTTATATCTCCTATAACGGTCACGTGCGTACTGTAAACTTGTGGTCCACACTACTTTGATTGAACGTTTCTGATTATTAAATGTTTTTCGTAATACATTGAGTGAAGATGTATTCACTAAACGTTTTTGGTCCTCATAAATGTTTTACTTAAACCTATGAATTCACTCAACTTTATGTTGACCGTTTTAGCATGTTTTTCTCAGGTGCTTAGCTTTGGACTTCTTGATGTGCTATGTGGAGTCTACGTGCAATATGATACTCTTTCAAGACTTATCAAAATATCATACTCGTTGTCTTTTGAAAACCAAATTATGCTTCCGCTACATTTTACTTATGCTTCCGCAAATGTTTAATTTCTTTTAAATTATGTAAAACTTATTTATCTTTAAACAATGCAACGAGTTATGATTTCCAAAACGTCCATTAGTGGTCGTTCTCTAGTGCCTTGTGTTCGGATTATGATGACGTCACGCCCTCGGACACGTATTCCGTCCAGGCCCCGTCTGGGGGTGTGACAGTGGTTGAGACACATATACCTCCTCATCAATTTTTCCATAAAGGAAGGCACTTTTCACATCCATTTGATAGACTATGAAGCCCATGTAAGAGGCAAAGGCTAAAAAGATCCTAATGGCTTCAATCCTGGCCACAGGAGCAAAAACCTCATCATAGTCTATACCTTCCTCTTGCCTATGTCCCTGAGCAACTAACCTTGCTTTATTTCTGACAACAACTCCTCTCTCATCCTTCTTATTTCGATAAACCCACTTTGTGCCAATAACCTTCTTCCCAAAAGGCAAATCTACAAGTATCTAAACTTTTTGTATCTTGAACTGCAGCATTTCTTCTTGCATAGCATCAACCCAGCTTTTATCTTCAATTGCTTCTGAAATCTTATTGGGTTCATTTTGAGACAGGAAACAAGCAAATAAACAATGCTGAAAGTCCTTATGATTATTTCTCCTTTACTTTTGAACATAGCTAACAAAATCATGTGCTCCAAAACTTTTATTCACTTTGCTTCTTATTTGAACTGCTGAGGTTGGATCTCCTAGAATAAGAGCTAAAGGATGAGAAGAGATAATCCTTGATGTGGGAATAGGACTAACATTCACAATACTTTCCAAGTTTGTGAAGTGAGTCACTGCACCCTCATCATCATAAGATGAATTAGTAAAAATACCATCAGGAGAATTTTGATAAATGTCCTCAATTGGAGGTATTTCTGAATCATCTTGTTCAGGATTGGTTGGATCAGAGAGATATAGTCCATCATGAGGACTGGCAGTACTAACTGGTGTGCTAACAGTATTAACTAGGTTAGTACTGCTAGCTTTAGCTGGTGTGCTAACAGTACTAAAAATGTTAGTACTGCTAGCCTTAGCAGCTCCTGCTTGTATAATCAAATTCTCAGTTTCTTGTGCAAACTCCTTCCTGAGAGCTTCAGCTGCCTTATTAGCATCCTTTTCTTGCCTCTTAAGTCTTTCAAGTTCATCCAAAAAGACTTGTTCTTCCTCTCTTGGACCTTCTCTCTTTGCATCTGTCTTTAAATCAGGAGTGATTGTTGAAGAATAAGAAGACCATATTGGCAGTACAAAGCAGTCTTGAGCAGATTCATCCTCTTTTTCAGAATCCCCTGCATCAATAATGTCTTCTGTACCTGCATTGTGATTAGCTTCTTGTGGACCTGCATGTTTGTTAGCTTGATTCTCTGATCTTACAGGTTGATAATTCATAGAATCAGTCAAATAATCAAGATCAAAAAGCCAAGTTGGTCCTTTCCCTGCAACATTTGGTTTATTCTCTAAAAAGGTGATGTGCAGGTTTTCTTCAACTCTCTTGGTTTCTAAATTGTATACCCTAAAAGCCTTGCTTTGTAGAGAATACCCAACTAAAAACCCTTCATCTGATTTTCCAGCAAACTTGCCCAGGTGGTCAATGGTATTCAAGATGGTCACATGGCACCCAAAAGGTCTTATATAACTTATAATTGGTATTTTACCAGTTATAAGTTCATAAGGTGTCTTATTATGAGGCTTGGTCACTAATACCCTATTTAGAACATAACAAGCAGTACTAACTGCTTCAGCCCAAAAAGTGTTAGGTAAAAATGAATCTGCAAGCATGGTCCTAGCAGCCTCAATAAGGGTCCTGTTCTTTCTTTCAGCAACTCCATTTTGTTGTGGAGTTCTGGCATTACTATATTCCCTCTTGATCCCTTTTGACCCACAGAATTCAATAACATCCTTGTTCTTGAATTCTGTACCATTATCACATCTAATAGTTTTAACTTTTTGATTCAATTGGTTCTCAATTTGTCTTATAAAGTCCTTAAGGATTCCACTAGTTTCATCCTTAGTTCTTAAGAAAAACACCCAACTAAACCTGCTAAAATCATCAGTGATAACTAGGCAATAGGTCTTATGGTTTAAGCTCCTTACAGATGTAGGTCCAAACAAATCCATATGAAGAAGTTGTAAGGAGTGGCTAATAGAGCTTACTGATTTGGCCTTACAGGAGGCCTTGTGTTGCTTTCCTTTCTGACAAGCAACACAAGTGTGGTCATTTTGAAAAATCTTTGAAGGTAAACCTCTTACAAGGTTTCCCTTTACAAGTTTGTTTAAGTTTTTGAAGAAGGTTTCACAAGACCCAACCACCTATGCCATTGTTCGATTCATCAAATTGTGGCCCTTTGCAATTAAACAAGCTAAACCATCCTTGAAGGAACAATGTTCTCTAAATTTGAAACTGTACATAATTTTATTTGTTCTAGGGATTCCTGATATAATCACTTAGAAATTGCATCAGGTAACTTAAATCATGAGACAAAACAAGACATTTCCAGAGTCATGTAAAAAGAACTTTATGTTCCTTCTTGTAATCACATTTGTGACAGCGGCAGAAAAGAGATTGAAATGTCAGAGGTTACTTTCCAAAAAGCACACATCCCAAAATCTAACATATCTGTTTGTTTATTTTACCTTATACCATGTTTATATAAGACCTTAAACTTCCTTCCAAACGCAACAGGTGCCACCATTAAAGTCTTTATGATATTCAGCAAGGTATGCCTGGTTTTCCAGTCATGTGCCTGGAACAACCCACTAATCAACAATTCCATTATCTACAAAAGTGCTCAATGTGGATAATCCTGAACATCAAATAAAAGAGAATAGATTCTCTTAGTGACCCAAGCATGTTTGGGCTTGTAGTCTGCCTAGTGTATCTTTGTGAAAGTAAACAGTTTCATAAGACAGGGATCCCACATTGTATTTGGAGACATTGTGGCAGTTGTGTACATTATGGTCTCCAATTACAACCTGCAGAAGGCTTAACAAAGCAGTTTCCCTTTTCCCTTAAGAGCACTAACAGCAATTAGGCCTTAATTAAGCAGTAATTAACTTTTTGTTTTTGAAAATTTTGATTTCTAGGATTGAGTTTTATGTCTAATTAAAAGGCCTTGAAAATGGTAAATGAGATTTTATGTAAAAATAGTTGTTGTGTCCTAAACTCAAATCACAAATAGGCTTAACAGTATTAACTTTCATAGCAGCACTAGTTAGTACTGCCTGTCTGTTAAAACTATGCCTAGCAGTACTAACATTCTTAGTACCGCTAACTCTAGCAGTATTAACATGGGACTATTTGCCAGTTCTAGTTAGTACTGTTGTAGGAACAAATTGGTTTTGATTATTCACTCTTTGCACATTGTTCCAAATTGGTCTTATCTCCCTTTGACTAGAATTCCTGTTCAACCTATTGTATTAAACTCGCTAGTTTAGCATTCCCTTCTCAAGGAAATCACAATCTCTGATTAGAGGTGATTAAGACTTCTACATACAAAACAAGCTCTTGCAGTAAGGCCCAAACCCCAACTCTATCTTGTCCAACTTTACAGGATTTATACAATGTGTGAATGATTCTTATCATTATTAACCCTAGAGTTTTTACTTGCTGGGTTAGCAATAAAAAGGTGATTTTCCTGTTCTTTTGTGGTATAGGAGAACACATACCCATCATCAACTATCAGTTCATATCATCCAATAATAGGAGCATCAGACCAAGACCTTAGGTTGACATGCTACATTAGATTCATTAACAACTGGTTCAGATACTAATTCAGGTGTCTCCTACTAATGTTAGATTCACAGGTATCAAATTCACTGGTTTGGGTTTCAAATTCACTAAAAAGGGTTGGAGTCTGTTTGTGGTACCATAATAACGTAATCTGAGTAATCACTTCTATCCAGGTCCAGATTAGCATGTAATTTCCCTGTCATAGTAGGTGGGTACAGCATTCATTTCTCCTGCATTAACCAAATCTATATCAAACAAAGGTGGATTTTCGAATCTCATTTCCTTACCTTAAATACACTTTGAAAAACTTCATTTTCAAACTCAAAATGCCATCATATCGTGATCCCCATACCCAAGGCCAAATTATCATTTGCACTCATTTGAGTAATTTATTAGTTATACCAAGGATTTTTAGAAGAGTTTGTGCCATTTTCTACTTTAGTTTTTAAATCTTCTTTTTCTTTCATAGCTTCTGCCCTGAAGTTTCTTATGGTATGTTAGAACATCTGTTTTATCATCTAAATCTTTCTTCATAAATTTTATCTTTTGTTCATACCACAATTGTCCTTGTTGATGGGCAACCTAATAGTGCTTCCAACGTTGTTAGACCTTGAGTATAATGCCTTTCTTTTCTATCTTGCATCACTAAGTTTGTTTCTCTCTTTGGCATCTAAAGTTTTTTTAAGCTTATGTATAAGACTCTTTACACACATTTGAATAGGAAGTTACCTCTAGGTCTGACCCAAAGCGCTGGAGCTTTTGCAAGCCTCAAAGCATAATCTTACTTCTCTTTCTGCGTGACCTTGGGTCAATGCTACAACCTTCTCCATCAATGTCACCAATGCTTTATAGTCTTCGCAGCATACCAGACTTTCCTATCCTTATTTCCAAGAGTTCCAAGCATCTCTTCTCCTACTATCATTGATTTCCCATTGTTTGTACATCTCTAGCAAAATGGCCTTCTTGTGGAATTGTAGGCATTCGACGTTTGGTTTTATCAAAACCAACAGGTTCCTTTGCATCTAAAAATTGTAGCTTTCAACAGTCATTGTAAGAACTGTTTTTCATTCTTCGATCAAAAAATTTCCCCCCCCCCAAAAACTGTGCCACCTGCCATTTCAAGTCCATTTTACGTTCTAAGTCATGATTCATCAAGCTGTACCAAGTCCTCAAGATCCATTGAATTGGAAACTTGATTGATTAGCAAGCAAGGAGTATGAAGAAGTTTGTTCACACGTGAGTTTTGACCATTAGGATAAGAAACAAGGGCGTAAAGACTGTACTAACATCATTATTATTGCAGAGAATGTACTCGATAGACAAATGCAACAGTTACGTGCTAAAGGTATGCAGTAGAGCCATTTTACATCATTCTCAAAGACTCTATAATATTAAACAGATCATCAAAGCTTAGACTGTCTACTCCTGGTTTGACCTCATAATTAATGAAACTTGAGACAGGCAGAAGTGTAGATGATCTAAAGAATTACGAGGCGATTGCGGCATGGCCTCAGTGTGATACAGGACGCTGCTCCAATTAACTCTAATCAACTCAGACTACGTTGGACACCAGTGCATAGCCATTATGAAGCCCTTCTGAGTTTGATACAGAGAACCCTTCAACAGTGGATGCTATTAAGATATACTTTCTATCATCTCTTGTGATTCGTCATATCCACCAAATCGGAGATTTGATGGCATCCCACAACTCTTTTCATCAGTCATTTTATGAAATTTTAGTCGAAGAGAGCGCTTCTGGTATATCCAAAAGCAAAGAGGGTTCCTTGATTATCTATCTCTTTCTAGCGAGGCGGGAACCAAACTACTTGAATTTGTCTTGTGAGTGCAGAACCTAATTTTTCCTTGTGTATCTGTGGTTGATATTAAACAGGACTTTCCATATTTGTAAAACCTCCCCAGGATAGTAAAATACGTGTATGTGCAAAATAATGTACCGATTTTTCATTGCCCATATGGTCAAATTCTCCATTTATTAAAGAATATGGCAGATTATAAAGTGTTGCAACAATGTGAGAGTTTGTTGTGTTGAGTATTTAGATGATAATGGTGGAGGTGGTGTTGTGTGGTGGATATTCATCAAGTTGATCCAAAAACGTTTAGTTTTTGTGTATGAGTGAGAATGTAGAACTGTGTTTGGTTATGTTCTTCTACACATAGTTTCTCACAGGATCTTATACCACTTGGAGTACTCTCCCTAACTGAATAGATCTTGTGTAGTGCCTACTAAGGATGATAGCCAAACTTGTATAAATAACAGTTAGACAATATAGAAAACATAGCTGACTATTAATACTATGTGCCAAATGCGAATCTTGAACACAAGTATCTAATAAGAAAGAAAATAATATATATATATTTATTTTAATTTTTTGACAATGAAAAACTAAATAATGAATTTTATAAATCTGCTTTGAGTGAGATAACAGATTGACTAACTATGTGAGATAAGATTAGTTCTGGAGAGAGTAATGTGTTTAACTCCTTTTCTAACTATGCCCATGCAGTGCTACCTTATTATAAAATCAAAGGATACACCCTAACAGGCTACAAACTCGTAAAAGATAATACATATCTTTTCCTAGAATATCTCATACATATCTCTTAAACGGTACTAACTAATTTCTACTAACAGTACTAACTATCTGATCAGTACTTAACACTTTGTACTATCAGTACTAATTATAACTATCGGTACTAACTATTATTACTAACGGTACTAAGTTAGGAAAACATAATTCCCAACAGAGGTGGAGTGATGTTGAGTTTCTTCTGGTAACTCTCTACACCAAGCTGTAAATCCTCGACAAGTTTCTTGAAGACGAGACTTCTTGTGAACATACGAAGAGCCACAATAAAGTCAACAATATCGCTGTCGGTGAGGTGGAATAGGTTGTCTTGAACAGCAAGAAGCAGCATGTCTTAAATGTCATTCAAGTGTAGATCCACGAAGTCATCTTCTTTAAACTTGTAGAACTGACGGTCAGCTCTTTTCACTACAATCCCTTCCAGATGACCATATCCGTGCAGTTTTTGGACACTAACACTCTTCACCCCTAGAATTTTCTTAGTAGAATACACATTATGCTTAGAGAACTTGTTCAGCTGAGATTTATGCCATAGCTTATGCCCTTCACCCCAATGTTTGATTCCTTTCGATGCATCTTTGTCATACCCCACTTTGGTAGGACTCCAAAGCGTAGGAACCATATCTTCAATCCCTTCAATCTCATACCGAGCTGCTTTGGTCTTCGTGATCGACATAGTATACGTCCTTTCCATATCAGAAGATTTCAGATACTCCAGGTCATAGTTGAAGAAGTAATCAGCAGCAATAGTTAGATGACCAGGGTGACCTTGCAGGGGGGGAGGTTTGGACATATCAAAGGGGTAACGATCTCCTTCAAGAATTAATCACAATCAAGCATTTCTGTGAATGCATAAAGAACACTATTGGAATTGGGATACACTATTTCGATGCTGCTAGAACACGTGCCTTTTAACATATTATAGGCAGGTCCTAACAATATATCTTGAGTAAGATTATCAATTTTGAGTCGATTCAATACATACTTGGAGAAGTCAATTGGAGTGGTCATAAGGTCGTCGAATGTGAGAGGATCCTTTGTAGCAGAGACCATTTGATGGAACCAAGGCTGTTTGGGTTGATCAAGTACAACCTGACACTTGTTTCATTCCGAATCAAGAGTAGGAGGTCTTGGAGGCTGCGTAAACCAATCTGGATTCAGAGTCTTAGTAGTCTTGGGTTCAGAAGTATCTTGTGGTTGATCATCATCATGAACCACATCATCACCCGCATCATCCATAACAACCTCAGCAATAGGTTCTTTAATTAGTTCCTTTGCTAAAGCAGACTTACTAGTTTTAGAGCCTTTTGATAGAGCTTTACCTTTAGGGGTTTCCTTGGTGGTGGATGGCTTCTTGGAAGACTATGACTCCTTGGTTCTTCTCCTCTTTGTCTTCTTACCCTGGTTTGGTCCAGCTGGAGGGTCTTCATCATCATCGTCTTCATCATCATCATGCTTTCTCTTATGGTCTTGAACTGTATCAGCAACTCCCTTATCCATTGCATTTTCATCCTCTATCAGTGCTTCCATGAGAGCATGGTACAATCGATGATTAGCAGGATTTCTGTTGAAAGACTTGTTAGCATGCATGGTCTGGTAGAGAGCGCTTTTCTGATCATACTCTTTAAGAGCTGCCTTATTCTGTAGACTTGATAGTAAACTTTGGCATCTTTTGCTTCTCAACTTGTTCCTTTTTAATCTTTAAGACATATCTGAAGGAGTTTTCTCATGATTTTTGTTCTAGATCAACTGTTGGTATTTGTTTCTTGGGTAACTTTCGAATTTGTTGCAAAAAATATTTTTGAATAAGATCTTCTGTGTGTTTCTTCAGTTCCTTTTGAAAGACATCCCCAACTTTGGATGCAAGATAATTATATACAATAGATGGAACTTGTGTCTTGAGAGCAGCAAGAGATTCAGCAGAGATATCTATTTTCTTAAGTTCAAACACATCTTTTTCTAATTTAGAAACTCTTAGCTGAACAACAGAGAGTGCATTGGATTCAAAAACAATAGTGGTGATGATTGGAGGATCGGTTATGGTTGGTGGTGTGGGAATCGGTGTTGTTGTTTGTTTGAGGGTACATTTTTTTTTTTTGGTGTGGTGGATGACAGATAGAGGAGGTAGAGTTGTTACAGTAGCTATTGAAGGATATTCTCATACTGGAGTGAGAATTGAAGGCTCGGAAATCACAGACATTGGTACACTAAGCATGGATGGAGATTGGTTATGTGGAACTTTTGACTGGATCTTAACTTCCAATAATGAGTTAATCTTGTAGTGTCCTTAACAATACTAACCAAAGAAGAATCAGAAGAAAGTTTAAGAAATTGATCACCAAAACCTAAAGATACAGATAAGCTAGAGCTTGTTGGAGGGAGTCCAGTCTTCTTGGCATCATCCTTTACTTCTGAAGTCTTTTCGCTTCCGCCTTTGCGGCATCAAGTAACCTCTTCTTCCTCCTTTATCAGAATCTTCAACTTCAGCATTTAACATCTCTTCATCCTCATCTTTGCGCACACGAATCTTATACTTATAGATTTCATCTTCATCAGATTCAGTTTCATCATCACCTTCTTTATCATCCTTCTCTTCGTTATCAAGTTTGTCTTCTTCGAGTATTCACTTTCTTATTCTGATCCCCACTTAAGAATAACATTTTATTTAGTTATATCCTTTTTCCTCATTGGGAACCCCTAATTTAGTACCAATTCCTTCACTTGAGGTAGCAGAGACGACCGTGGACTCATCAGGAACCCCTGGTATAGTACCAGTTCCTTCACTTGAGCCTCTAGTACCTAGCTGTCTGTTGCTTGTCTTCTTGCTTTCTTTAAGAGCTTGCATAATGTTTGCAGCCTCTTGTTCTTCTAGAGTAAGAGATGGAACATCCTTGAGCTTTTTAGGAGGATCAGAAGTCACATTACCTGATTTTTTTATTTTAGTAGACTCGGGGACAGATTCTGTCACAATCCTTGCATGAGTAGCATTGACTTGTCTTGCTGCTTCTGCTTCTTCAGCTTCAGTTTTGCTGATAGACTTTCCTAACTCCAAAGTAGTGTCAAGATCACTAGAAATAATGTTGTCATCAACAGACAGTGTGACTTTCTTCTTAACTCTTCTTTTACTAGAAGTCTTTCTCTTAACTAGTTCAGGTTCAGGTTCAGGTTCAGACTCTTCAGATACATCAACAGTTTCTTGAGAGTCATCATCAGTCTTCTTTCATTGTGAACCTTTGCCTCAGTAGAATACTTGATGAACATTTGATAGGATTCAGATTGTTTGATCACTTCTGTCAGCATAGTCTCAGGAATGGGAAGTCCATATTCCTGATAATCTTTACCTATTCTGACAAACTTTAATCTACATACAATACCATCATCTTTGATTGTATGATAGTGTTGAAACTTGAGGTTTAAGAGAGAGTTGTGTTGCTTGAGGAAGTGATTGATAATGACCTTGGTGAATCGGGGAAATGGCATATTTTCACGTCTTGATCTCTTCTCCTTCCTGTGATCAATCTGGTAAGCAAGATCTTCCCAAATCAACTCAGGATAGTCGACATTCTCTCTGTAGAACATGCCCCATAGTATGTCGATTCTGGATTTACATAGTTTGTCATTACTTGTTGTCTTTCCAGAGAGACACTTGTCGATTATTGCTGCCAGAGTTCTCCATGGCTGATGCATGTGATCCACAAACATGTTGGTGTGCTTGTACAGTGGACCTTTGTAACCTAGCTTAATGAGAAAATCAAGGGTAGTATCATCATCTGGTACATCAGTGAAGTTTACACCTTCCACTCTTGGACATATATCAAGAATCGTCCTAAAGACATCAGCATTGACCACACACTTCTTGTTGGCTAAGAGGAATTCATAAGAATTTGTGCCTTGAACCTTCTTGATAGAATACCAGAACTGCTGCATAAAGATTTCTGGGACATCTACAGAGATAGTGAAAGCCTTGAAGTACGAGGAGTTCTTGATAAGATCAATAACCACTTGAAATGCCTCTTCCTTTTGTGGCACTGTAGTTTCCAATCTGACATTGGTAGAGCTAATCTTAACTCTCTCAGTGAATGGAACCCATTTTTCATCACGAGCAGCAACTTGTTGAGTTTCTTGTGGATTTATAATTCTGCTTAAGATTTAACCAATATAGTTTATATACACACCAGATATATTATACTAATTTAGTCTGGTTATCCTTGATGATATGTTTGATCTATGATTAGGTTTCATGCAAACATGACCGAATTACTACACTCTAAGAATAAGTCAACTAAAGTCAATAGTCAAAAGTCAACAAGATATTTCTAAGGGAGCTTAGGACACACATTCAATCAGAGAGCAAATAATACATAATACAAGTACATATATGGCAAGATATAAAATATGACAAATTACACAAGAAATACACAAATTTTAAAAAAATTGGGCAGAGTTTCTTTTCGTAAATATGTCATATTTCGCTTGGAATATGTACCTGTACATGTTTCGCTTAAACATGTTTCGCTCAGACAAATTCAAACATATTTCGCTTAGATGAAGCTTGCATGTTTCTCTCAGAACTGTCTTACATGTTTCGCTTGGAATGGGGGAAACATGTTTCGCTTGAAATGAGTGAAACATGTTTCGCTTGGAAACATGTTTTGCTTCATTCAAGCCAAGACATATTTCGCTTCATTCAAAGGTACTTAACTCAGGTTTTACCAATCTAAAACCACTAAACAATTCAAACAATCATTACAAATCAATCAAGAATCTCATAGAATCACAAACCACAGGATTAAAACAATATTTTGAGCATGCTAACCAAAATTCGAGCACACAAATGAGAGAAACACATGGAAAACTTTATAAGGACCATTTAGAACAAATAATAAACACTTAACGGCCAATATCAGTTTACAAACACACTTAGAACATCACATGAGCACACTTATATACAGTTAATAATTTTCGCACACCTAGGAGACAACTTTTCCAATTAAAAGAGTTCTAAGGAGGCAAAAACTAGTAACAAGAGTATAAACAGCCATCATAGATATTACTTGACACAAACCCATGAATATTCAACCATACAACCCATGTTTCGTTTTATTCAACTTACACAAATCGTCCTAACACACAAGTGGTTAAGAGTTATCAAATACTGTTTTAGGCGAGTGTTTTACACCTCTTAATTAACAAAACCCCTCAATCAATTAGCAAAAAATCTTAACTTTAAACTTATGAACCCTAAATCGTTTTATATTGATTTTCGAGTAAGAAAGAAGTTTTAAAGCAATTCTTTTTACCAAGATGATGAGAAATGTATTAGGAACGAGAGTATATGTACCTTTTGCCTTAAAAACGAGTTTTGATTTTCAAGTTATGAAGGAAGCAAAATGTGACGGGAGTATTTTGGGGGTGTTTGGATTTTGAATAAGAATGTATGTGAGCAAAATGTGTAGAAACACATTATAACCGGCCAAGTTTGGATGACTGGCAAGAATGGTCCTTGTTGTTCTATGTCTTCTTCTATTTTGATTTTAAACTTATGACTAAGTCTAATTTATTTATAGAAATGACATATTTAGTCCCTTAATGTTATACCTAAGGTTTCTAAGTCCTATAATTTGCTATTTAGTCCCTTAAAGATTAAATCCAATAATATTTTAAGACCAATTGAGTTAGAATTACATTAACTCCCCTTTAATTGATAATTCATTATTGAAAAACACTTTTTCCTTTTTAATTCTAAGATGACATTTTTAAAGAATCATTTTTGAAAGAATTTGACTATTACTCCCCCTCAAATAATATCCCGTTTTCTATTTAAAGAGTTGTAGACATTGTTTGAGTGATAGAATCTTTTTTTAAAAATCTTTTTAGATGAGAAACTGATATTATTTAATTATTCTTCAAAAACAACACCAATAAAAACAAGATTTCTCTCGTTTTTCATAAATAAATGCACTGACACGTACACCTATTTGATTAGAGGAAGCACGGGTTGTGTTGTAAAGTAAACACAATCCTTTGAATGAATATGAAGTAATTCATTCCCGAAAAAAATTAGTTTTCCGTTGTGAAGTCAAGTTTTCTTTTTGACGAAATACTTGCCTTTAAATTGAAGACCGGGTTGCTATCTGGAATAATAGAAAATCATTTGACATATTTTGAAAACTATTTGAACTTCTGATCGAACTTCATTTACAGCCTCGTATCATTATTAAATGACATTTCTAAGTGTCGGTACCTAAAATATCATTTCACTTCCATACAAATAGGTATGAATCAATGATAAGAAACCATAAGAAAAGAGATAGAAGAATGAAAGAAATAAAGAAAGAAGAAGATGGTTGATTACTTGTAAAATGAGAAACCTTACAAATGAGACCAACACCCTCTCCAAGAGTGGAGAGGGGAATTTATACTTTCTTACTAACCTAAGGTGACGCCTAGGTGTAGTGTTGTTGGGTCGGCTCGGGTTTTGGGCTTTAGCCCGCAACGTATACAATATTAGTTTAAATCACGAGCCCGACTCCCTTTCTAGCCAAATACAACGACTAATAAATAAAGATCGAGTTTCCTTGTTCGACTTAATATTTTGAGGCTAACAAAACAATATACCCCTAATGCGAGGTCTTTGAATCTACTTCCTTGGTCTTATTGATGTTTGCTTTGTCGTTTAGATCTTGAGTCTGTGTTTTGGTCTTTTTATTGTATGTAGGCGTGTTCCTTCATGCTTTGGGTTTATGTGATCTTATGCCTTTGTCTTGTCTTTCGACTTTGTCTTTTATTCATGATCATTTATTTGCATGATTCTTGTTTGGATATTTATCGTCTTTGCAACCTTGGACTCTTGTGTCGTGTCTACCATGACTAATACTTTGCATCTTCTGGTATGAGTGTAAGAATATCCTCCTGTGTGACGTTTTTCTTTGAAGGTAGATCTTATATATTTGAGTTTGTGCGGGTAAGTACAGTTGGCTTTAATTACGTTAGCTTGCTTGTTGCTGGATATGTCTTGAGGCAGTTTGTGTATGGGCGGGGGTGTGGGTGCTGGAGCATGGGGGGTATGTATCCGACTCCAGCTGGAATGAGGCATCACCATCTCCATCTTTATGTATCCTGAAATAAAACAGTTAGCAATAAAGCGTGTGGACGAATATGGCTGTCATTCGTCCGGATTTGGTTAGATTAACCTCCGGTTCCGTATCGTTTTACAGTATAAATATTGTACCTGTGATCAGGTAGATTCAAAGAATCTCCTTGACAGGGTTTCCAGCTCAAAGCGTAGGATCTTCTAACACAGATGTATTAGATTTGCCATGCTTGCTAGTTCTCATTACCGGAACGTCTCAAAGCAGACAACACGGTAAGAGTGTATCAGATAGTTACTATCTTTCTGATTATGTCGTCAATTCATTTACTGGACCTTTATCGATATCCAGTTGACACAAACTTGATTCATATAGAATCTCGCAAGTCACCTACCGCAGTGCTGTTTGATGATGACACTGGAAGGATTTCCATTCATCATTGTGAATACTAAAGAGTATCACTCTGAATATTCTGGCAGAATCACAAGGATAATGCTTAAGACTCTTGTCAACAGCTTGTGAACTTAATCATGTTCAACAAGTGTTTGTCATGGAATGTGTCCAAATGAGATTTATTTGATGATCTCTTGGCTCTAGACTCGATTAGTACGTTTTGGTTTTTAGTAATCGGAGGCTGGAGCAGACTGCCACCTATTCAATATTAACTAACTCGGAGTGAGAAAGTCAATAGGAGTCGTGTGTGTGACACCTCGGAAAAATGTAGAACTTTTATCCCGTTATGCAAAGTATGTATCGTAAACTATTTCAAAAGTATCGTTATTTTTCCAATAAAAGTTATCTTTCAAGCGACGTACAACATTTTGTGTTAGTCAAGAGTTATAATAACGCACATAAATCATCATTTTTACGGATCAAAAAGGGGTACTTTAGAGATCGCGTAACAATAAAAA
>BQNB010125491.1:3422-19759 GCA_026074375.1 Tanacetum coccineum | reverse complement strand
ATCCTTATCCTATGGGATTATATCCATAATTACAATAAATGACAACTATTATCATTGATTGATACTAATTTGTACAGCTAATACTCAGTGCATTGGAGGTGTCCTTTAGTGCACTAGAGAGGTTTTGTAGAGATTAGTGCATAAAAGGGTAATTAAGTGCACAAAAGGGGTCTTGTAGGAAATAGTGCACTAGATGGGTCTTTTAGTGCACTAGAGGGTTTTGCAGAAAAAATAGTGCACAAGAAGGGCTTTTCAGATTTCACTCATTTTTTAAAAATTATATCTAATAAACCCTAAGGAGTTAAAAGTCGTGCCTTATATCATTGGAAATGTATTTGAATCTATTTTCATTTAAAAATAGTCTCAAGGTATTGTTTGTAAGAGTATTTTGTCAGTTTACTAAAGAATGGCAGGAGGTCCATTCGGGTAATGTCATTGCCGCGAAGATTTTAATTTTTTTTATATTTTTTGTCAAATCGAGAAAGGTGCGTTTCAACTTGGGAGATTCGGTCTAAGTGAACTAGGTTGCCACTATAGGTTCCCTAAAATTAGGCCACTCTTAGATGTGTTTGTCGTAAGTGTTAAGTAGTGCGGAAAGTGAAAGCCTTAGTTATATGGTAGGTTAAGTGCTTGCGGCAATTAGAATGAAGATACTTAGACATAGTTAGATTATGATATGTGTTATTTTGCCACAGACTAAATGTTTTGAATATGAGTAAGAATGTTTAACACTTGTTAGAGAAGTGTTAGGTGTGAAGTTCCGACGCATATGTGACGTACGTCTATGGTAATTATTTATATGTCTAAGTGCTACATATATGTGTATGATGGTATGAGATCATGAAATGTGGAACTAAGATTAATGCATATTAAGCAAGGCATGATGTAAACATGTGATTTAGGACAAGCCATAGATGCATCAATTAGGCATAAGTGACTTAAATTCAACTTATAGTGTATTGAGAAATGATTCTTTTAAGCATTATTATTGAAAGGATCATTAAGGCGTGATAAGTCATGTGATATAGAAAACATGATAATGGATAATGAGATATGTTGAAAATTATGAATAAGGCATGACTGGAAATTGTCGTGACATGAAGTGTTATACAAATGATACGTGAATGTATTTTGATTGCGATGTATGACCAATATATGGTCTAATTGTAAGACATGTCTATTGTGGGATTACGACATGTAATAATTAGGATGGGTTTGTTTGAGTTACAATGTGTAAACATTAAAATAATATAAATTGAGATAAGTGGCACTCGAAAATCGTAAATGATATATGAAATGCGCAAGAAAGAATTGGAAAGCATGTATTGTTTCATGTTTACATATTAGGTGATGTATATGATGATAAAATGCAATTAATGAAAATGTTATGAAATAATCAAATGTGAAATTATATGCGTGAAAAAGTCGAGTAGACTAAAATGATGTATTGGCATGGAATGGAATATGTAGTCAACTTGATGTTGACGGACGAATGATAAATGCATTGTGGAAATGCATATGAAATATGTAATATATGATATTGACAAGTATTATATAGATCTTGTCAAGTATGATGAAAGATGATAAAAATGTGAGTAAGGAATTACATAAGGCAATAATATTTGATAATGGGAAAGTACTTCATTATAAGAGTACTTGTATGATAAATGAGTAAAGAATGTTAAGGTAAAACTAGCTTGGACCCAATGCTATAGTTCTTGAATCTTTCGAGATGTGTTAGCTTTCCTTCCCCGACATGGTTGCCTTTATGGAATGATTGTTAGCTTGCATTCCCCGGCATGGCTGCCTTTATGTCATGATTGTTAGCTTGCCTTCCCCATCATGGTTTCCTTTTTGGCATGATTGTTAGCTTGCCTTCCCTGGCATGGTTGCCTTCATGGCATGATTATTAGCTTGCCTTCCCCGGCATGGTTGCCTTTATGGCATGGATGTGTAAGCTTGCCTTCATGGCATGGTTATTTAGCTTTCCTTCATGGCATGGTTGTTAAGCTTGCCTTCATGGCCTGGTTGTTAAGCTTGCCTTTATGGCATGGTTGTTTAGCCTGCCTTTATGGCATGGTTGTTAAGCTTGCCTTTATGGCATGGTTGTTTAACTTGCCTTTATGGCATGGTTGTTAAGCTTGACCTTATGGTATGGCTCTTAAGCTTGCATTTATGGCATGGTTGTTAAGCTTGCCTATGGCATGGATGAAAAGGATAGTGAGATTAGATCCAAGGGTAGAAAATATTAAAAAATAGAAAAGTTATTGATACGTGATCAATGAAAGATAAGAAGTGTTAAGCAGTAAGAGTGTTGTGTCAGGAATGTTTAAGTAGGATGGTTTATAATCTCCTTATTTAAATGGATTGGGACGCCTTTTCATTTAAATAAATAAATTGTAAATCGCCAAACCATAAGTTTATAATTCATTATTTACATAGATTGGGATGCCTCTTTATGTAAATAACAAATTATTAATGAGTGGGCTTATGTGTATCCGACATGGCATGAGTACGGGTAGAAGATTGAGAAGTAAAACAAGTTAGACGTTGAAATAAATAAGATAGATGTGGTGTAAGCTTATAACGGTATCAAGGTTGTGTGAAACCTTAATGTAAATGCTTAGAATGATGTTGTGCTTTGAATTGAGAAGGTAACGGGTAGGTAATTACCAAAATTTAAAAATAAAGAGGTTTAAGTAATGTATGGATTCAAAAATTTAGTTTCATTAAAATGGTGTTTGATATAAGTTGGAAATGAGAAACCGATTTTTGAAGTATGAGGTTTAACTTGAATAAAGAGAAATTTAGAAAATACGGGTTGGTCTTAAGTAGAATGTGAGATTGGCCGGTGTGTGACTTTAGGTCACATTAGTGCATTGAGAATGAATGTCAAAGTTTAGCTTATATAAAGTCAAAATCGTGAATTTTTCTCAAATGACAAGTTGTCTTTGTCGGAAATTTAGATAAATTTGTGATGTAGAGAATTGTCTTTAGTAGAATTTAGTGTAAAACAGAAAATTTCCATAATATAATAGGATGTTAATGACGTGGTGTCATTAGAAATATTTGAAATTGTATGGAACTTGTGTAAATTAAGTGATTTTTAGTGAAGTTTTTAGTATTTAGACTATTGTCTTAATGATGTATGATGGTTAAGCTATGTGTTCGTAACAAATGAATGGATAGTATTTGACGTAACGGTTATGAGATGGGCCTAAGATATAAAACGTTTATGAATCGTTACAAGTGTTAAGTTAGTAAGATTTCAGGGATGAAATCTAAATAAGGGGGATAGATTTGTAACACCCAAAAACTAGCTTTTAAGGTATTAAATTACGATAATGTCATTAGATAGTTTGACTACGACTTCATAAATTTGAATATGTTATGTGAATGGTTGGTCAAACCCAATATTCAACAATAAGTATACATATTATGTAAATGGTTTTGGAAAGTATTGTGTGTCTCAAACATAAGTGAAATAGACTAAAGGGGCCTAAGTTGTCAAAGTGGCAAACTTTCACCTAACAAATATCTAGAGATTTTCTTGGCTTTCCATAATGTTCTAGTTAGTGTTGGTGTTGTGTGGGTGACTACTCAAACAAGAGAAAAGAGGGAAGCAATGAAGATTATAATGAGCTATGATAGTTTTTAAGTGATCCAATTCAAGTATAGTATTCCTAGTAATCATCCACCTCCAGTAAGTAATCCAATTAGTGTTTAATTAAGAAATATGAATTAGGGTTCATGTACCCAAAATTGGGGGGTTTTGGGTAATTGTGGTTCTAAACCAAGAATTAAAGTGTTTATGATATGGGGTTAAGGTTAATTAATGAATTAATAATGAATTGGTGATTTTGGGTTATGATCATGATGATCATATAATAATTAAAAGGATTTGATTATGATTAAAGATGGTTAAGGGTTTAGAACTTATGTCCCCTTTATTGGGTTATGTTTAATTTAGGTAATTAGGGTTTCAGCATATGATCAATGTATGATCATATGATGATTAGAGATAATGATGGGTATGATTAATGGGTTGTGTAAACCTTTGATGATGGTATTGTATTTATGTGATAATAGGTTTTTGTAATGATAATTGAGTAGGAATCAATGATCGATGATGATGGTGTTCGCGGTCTTAATAGCTTGGATATGAGGTAAGTAATTTGACTATAACAAGATGTTGTATTGACTTTATCATACTTGTGTTATGTGTTGTGATTGTGAAGTAGATGTGGAAGGCTTAAGATTCAGGTTGTTGGATTAGTGTTGAATGAGATTATTTTGTTAAACTAGATAGTATGTTTATGTTCTAGTCGATGTCAATGTTGTGGTATAAAGCTTATGTTGATATGGAAGAAAGTGACAAATTTTATGATCTTAGTCTCTTGGACTAGTAAGTATTGTTTATGATGTGAATGTGTATAAATGATATATGATAACTTGTTATGTCTATTACTTACTATGCGTAATGCTTACGGTTTAGTGTTTAACCATTTTGTAGGTTCATATGTTTATGGATGGCTTGGATAGTAGCTTTTGGGCGCTACTAAAGTTTGATGTGCTTGTTCATATTAGAAAAGTATGTTAGTAAAGATGCTGAGCTCGAGTCATGGTTGAACCCCCAAGTGTCAGAAAGTGATTTATAAATGTGGTCGTCAAGTGTCCAAGTCCAAGTTTTGGTTTTGGAGTAAGGGTCAGGTATGTTGTTTGAGTTGTATGTAAAAACGGGTGTTTGGCAAACCCCGTAAACTATGGGTTCATGGGGTCGTTTAGACCATAAATGATTAGGGAAATGTTGAGTTATGATGTTTAATTGAATTCTGGATGATTTGATGTTATGTCATGTTATAGGGGTCGTTTTCCGGAAAAATGTGTCAAAAGTGCACAGAAGGTGTGTGCAGAAAAAGAGGTGTTTGGGAAAAGGTCCATTTTAACCCATTTTGGGTCACGGGTCAAGAATTTTAGGAAACGATGTATGTGGTTTATTTCTAGTTTAATGTGGTGTACATGTGTTATATATAGATCTAAAGGGTTGATTTCACGTTTAAAAGGGTTTTGGGTCGTTTTGCGAAAATAGCGCATTGAATGGGTTTTTAGTGCACTAAAGGGGTCTTTACATTGGAGGGTCTTTAGTGCACTAAATGAGCCTTTAGTGCATTAGAGGGTTTTAGTGCACTGAAGAGTCCTTAGTGCATTAGAGGTGTCATTTAGTGCACTAGAGGGGTTTTGTAGAGATTAGTGCACAAAAGGGTACTGAAGTACACAAAAGGGGTCTTGTAGGAAATAGTGCACTAGATGGGTCTTTTCGTGCACAAGAGGGTTTTGCAAAAAAAATAGTGCACAAGAGGGCTTTTGTAGTGCACAAGAAGGGTTTTTCAAATTTCACTCATTTTTGAAAAATTATATCTAATAAACCCTAAGGAGTTAGAAGTCGTGCCTTATATCATTGGAAAGGTATTTGAGTCTATTTTCATTTAAAAATAGTCTCAAGGTATTGTTTGTAAAAGTATTTTTTAGTTTACTAAAGAATGGTAGGAGGTCTATTCGGGTAATGTCATTGCCGCGAAGATTTTGAAGTTTTTTTATATTTTTGGTCAAATCGGGAAACAGGCGTTTCACTACCGCCCCTCTTTTGGTTGACCAAGAGATTCTTTTGCAGGACGCCTTAGCTCTGATCCATGATCGTCTTGTAAATTTCTAGGAGGATGCATTGGCTCACCGGTTGTCTGCTGTTAATGCAGTGGACCTCTTGACCGGGGTGTTGGCTCCTGCTAGAGAGGCCATCAGTTCGGTAGTGCCTGGGGCGATTTTTGCTACTACTGTGTCATCCATTTCTGCTGCTTTGGTTGATCTGGTGCGCGTTGTTACTGCTTCTCCTGTTCCTCCCTTGAACTTATCTGATTATAATGTGCCAGATGCGGAGGTTCGAGATGGGCCTCCTACATCTCCTCCCATTATTTTTGAAACCGAGGAGTTGGATACGACTCCTGAACGTCAAGTGGGCAACTAAACCTGTACCGCATCTTGATGTCTTTTTGGTTGCTATGTTTTACTTGGCGTGGACGTTTGTGGCCCTTTTGTTGCGGTTGTATTGTATTAGAATATTTGTACCTTTATCCTCTGGTTCTACCGCGGTCGTGTGTGGCCTTTCTTGCGGTTGTTTGTACTTTAAACAATTCGTTTCTATGCGCAGTGCTTTTCTAGGTTGTGGCTTATTTATAACATGTGAATTCACTTTACTGTCGTTATTTATGTGTTTGTATGCTATCTTTTACTAACGTTACTTATGTGTTCTCGGCGATAGGCTTATTGAATATTTTTGGGTTATTCTTCCTGTACTGGGCTTGTAATCCTCTTACATACCTGATTCTATTTTGAGGCAACTCAACCTTTTGTTATACGAAGATAATGTAATGTGTGCGCGGCTTACCATTGTAATATATAGAAACTAAAATTTTGGTAAGTAAATGAAGAAACTTAAAAATATTTAAAAAGCTCATGAAGTTAGCTAGGCTTCACGTTTTATTCATTAGAAAGCATGTGGAAATACATAGATAGTTTTGACAAATATCTCTACTAGCGGTGTGGGTCAGCCGTGGCTTACATGAGTGGGGAGCTTACACAAGTACTTAGTAATTTCTAAATGTAGCATTTTTTGAGGTTGCGGATGTTCCATGTTCGTAGGAGTATACTTCCGTTAGCATCTCTTAGTTTGTATGCTCCCTTTTCCAAGTACTTCAGACACTTCATACGGTCCTTCCCATTTTGGTCCCAGTTTTCCTCTGTTTTTAGCATGGCTGGCATCGTTGTTATGGTAGACAAAGTCTCCTAGCTTAAAAGTTACACTACGAACTTTGGCGTTGTAGTACTTTTCCATTTTGGTTTTGCTTCTTGTCTCTCATATGGCCGCTTGTTCCCTTCTTTCCTCTAGCAGGTCTAGGTTTAGCCAAAGAGCTTTATCATTCTGTACCATGTCTACTTCTGCAGTTCTTAGCGTTGGCATGCCACTTTCTACCGCTATTATGGCTTCCGTCCCACACGTTACTGATAACGGGGTGTTTCTGTTGCTCGACTTTATCGTGGTGCGGTGTGCCCATAGGACATGTGAAACCTCCTCAACCTAGTTTTTGCTTCCTTCCAGCCGTGCCTTGATTCCTTCTCCTAAGCTTCTGTTAGCTCTCTCTACTAGCCCGTTGGTTTGAGGGTGTTGACCGACGTGAAGCATTGCTGAATACTTAGCTTCTCGCACCAATCCTTGAATGGGTTATCCTTGAATTGTTTTCCATTATCGGACATGATTTCTCCGAGTAGTCCAAACCTGCATACAATGTTATCCCATACGAATTTTTTCACCTGGTTTCCTGTTATGGTTGCCACTGGTTTAGCTTCGATCCATTTCGTGAAATTGTCTATGGTGACAATTAGGAATTTAACTTTTCCTGGACCTTCCGAGAAAGGTCCATCGATATCAATGCCCCATTTGTAGAATGGCCATGGTAAGGTAATGGGTATGAGTTCTTGTTGCGGATTCTTTAGGACCGGACGGTGGACATGGCAATCGTGGCACCTTCTTATCATGTTCCTTGCATCCTTGTACATTGTTGGCCAATAGTATCCGGAGCTTATTGCTTTGGCTACCACGGATCTTGGTCCGGAGTGCATGCTACACGACCCTTGATGGATGTCCCTTATGACGTAGTCAGCTTGTAGTGGTCCTATGCACTGTAGCCAAGGTTCCAAAAATGACTTTTTGTACAAAGTTTTGTTATTATAGCATACTGCCTGGATTTGAGTCATATTTTTCTTACCTCTTTCTTTTCTAGGATAGGTGTCATCTAGTTGCGTCCTTCTTCCTCTACTACGACTAAGATTTCCTTTTCATTGATTGCTTTTTCCTTCACCACTTCCACCAGGACGTCTTGGCTAGGTGGGGGAAGCTGGTGGATCCAATTTTGCTTAGTGCATCCGCTTTCTTGTTTTCGCTTTGTGGTAACTGCTTGATTGAGAACTTTTTAAAGATTTCAATTAATGCCTTCGTCTTTTCCAGGTTTTGGGCCATGCTTTGTTCTTTAGCTTCGAAGGATCCATTGACTTGGTTTGCTACTAGCCTGGAGTCCACATTAGCTTGCAAGTTTTGAATTTCCATTTCCTTTGCTATTCGTAGTCCAGCGATTAGGGCTTCATACTCGGCTTCGTTATTAGACGCGTTGAATTCGAATCTCAGAGCATACACGTGAACTTCGCTCCTTCTGGGTTTGTAAGGATTAACCCAGCCCCAGAGCCGTCTACGCATGATGATCCGTCTGTGAATAGGGTCCAGGGTTCTGGGAGTTTCTCTTCAGCGGATGCTTCTTTCATTTTGACTTCTTCTTCTGGCTTTTCAACAATGAAGTCCACTAAGATCTGGCCTTGGATTGAAGTTCTTTGTTTGTGGCTTATATCATGTTCCCCTAGCTCCACACTCCACTTTTGCATTCTTCCTGCTATTTCAAGCTTTGAGAGTATTTGCTTGATTGGTTGGTCTGTGATCACTACGATTGGGTGCACCTGGAAATACCTTCTTAGCCTTTTTGTAGCATTTACTAGAGCCATGACCAGTTTCTCCATTGTGCTGTAGCTAACTTCGAAACCTCGTAAGTCACGGCTTATGAAGTAGACTGACATTTTCCGGGAGTCTCTTTTCGTCATCAGGACCGCACTGATCGCCTATGGGGCTGCGGAGAGGTATACGATGAACTCTTCCTTTGGGATTGGAGCTGTTACATGGGTAGCTCTGCTATTCTTCTTTTCATTTATTTAAATTCTTTTTCTGCCTCTGGATTCCATAGAAAATCTCTTTTCTTTATGCATCCCTTTAAGGTTTTAAAAAAAGGCAATGCCTTTTCTGCCGATTTGGACATGAACCTTCTTAGGCTTGCGAGCCTTCCGTTTAGCCTTTGGACCTCTTTCAGGGTTCGCAGTGAAGGGAGGTCTAGCACTGTTGCTGCCTTATCAGGACACGCTCTGATTCCTTCGGTGCTTACCACATGTCCTAAGAACATTCCTTTCTTTACCCTAAAGGTACATTTTTTGGATTTAGCTTCATATTTATTTTTCTTAGGGTTTGGAAGGATTCCTCAACGTCTCTTAGGATTTCCTGCTTCATGTGGCTTTTGATAACTATGTCGTCAACATACACTTCCAGGTTCCATCCCACTTGCTTTTCAAAGGCTTTGTCCATTAGGCGTTGGTAAGTGTCTCCGACATTCTTTAGTCTGAAGGGCATTTTTGTGTAACAGAAAATTCCTTGGCTTGTGACAAATGCCATTTTATCTTCATCTTATTTTGTCATCTTAATTTGATGATATCCTTTGTAAGTGTCTAAGAAGCATTTGAAAGGGTACCCGCAGAGGGACTCAATTTTCTAGTCAATTTCTGGTAGCGGATAGCAGTCTTTCGGACATGATTTATTTAGATCGGTGAAATCAACACACATTCTCCAGCTGTTGTCATGCTTTTTTATCGTCACGGGGTTCGATAGCCAACTGTGATAGTGTACCTCCCTCATTATTCCTGCTTCCACGAGTTTTTTCACTTCCTCATGGATCGCTTTGTTTCTGTCCGGTGCTTGTCCTCTCTTCTTTTGCCTGACCAGAAGGTATCCTTCCTTGGTGTTTAGGCGGTGTTCCGCTATGTACCTTAATACTCCCGTCATGTCCGCTGGCTTCCAGGCGAAGATGTCTAGATTCTTCTTTAGTAGTTTGCAAAGTTCAACCTTTCCTTGTTCAGAGAGGTTTTCTCCTATTGTGAGTGCCTGTTGCGGATACTCTGGATGGATTGCCACCTTGATGCTCTTCTCCGCGGCCTGGGCCTTGGGGTTGGAAGAACTGGGTGTTTCCGCTATCATTTCGCACTCCTACGGTATGGTTGTTCTACTATGCAGTGTGAGAACGCCTCCTTTGATTGAGAATTTTAGCATTCCATGAGCCGTGGACGGGATTGCTTTGATTTTCCATATCACTGGCCTTCCAATGATGCCGTTGTATGGAGAGGGTGACCAGACAACTATGAAATCCATTTAAGCTGTCGTTGATTGTTCATCTTCACATAGCGTAACTTCCAATGTTATTCGTCCTATTAGCTACAGTATCTCTTCGCTAAACCCTATGAGGGGGGTTGTAGCTAGAATCAATTTTCTTTTAACTTTAGGACAGAGCTGGTTAAAACAGTGCTCGTACATGATTTCGGAAGCGTATCCTCCATCTATGTACATTCTGTGTATGAGGTGGCCTTCTACCTCTGCTTCGATGACCATGTATCCGTCCCCCCTGTTTGTTCCTTCGAGTGGTGGGAACGATATGTCTGGGTTTGTTAAGAAGCTTTGGGTGACCTTTTGCCTTACTATTCTCTACCATGGTTGTACCATTAATATTGCCAGAGCCTTATCTTTCCCTAGTGCTTCCCCTTTCTTTGCCACCTTCGCCTTGACTTTGCCACTGTTTTGCTTGAGTTCCTTGATCACATGCGACAATTTCTCGGCCTTAATTAGTTCTTCAATTTTCCTTTTTAGGTGCATGCATCCGTCCATACTGTGCCTTACTTCCCCATGTAATTCACAAAACTTCTTGTTGTTCTGCTTTTCCACTTGCGTGGTCATTGGGGGTGGGGTTTTGAATTTTCCTTTATCGATTTCCAAGATTTCTTTTAGGGATTTCGTGAGGATGGTAAATTTGTCACGCCTTCTCTCTATTCTTTGCTGGTTCCGGAAGTCTGGCTTTCTGTCGAAGCTTTGTTTCCGATTGCCCTATGGTTGCTTCCATACCGGGGGTCCTTTCTTTTGTGCCTGATTTGCCACCGCTACTTCTCCCCTTAAAAACGCTACCGTTTCCCTCATCATTTCGTCTACTGACTTTATGATATTATTGTGGAGATGCTTGATCAGGCCAGGGTTGGTTATGCCGTGCATAAATCCTGAAATCCTCATACACTCTGGGGCCCCTTTCACATGCCTGCTTTCAGACTTGAATCTTTGCATGAAATCTTCTTTTAGCTCCCTTCTCTTTGCTTGATGTGATGAATCTCCATCGGATCTTTTATGTATTTCTTTTGCTGAAGGAAGTTAGCCATGAATGCTTTTTTCAAGTCGTCGTAACTATCTATAGACTCAGGAGGCAGTTCATCGAACCAAAGCCTAGCCAACTATATAAGGTTAGAATTTGAATAATGTGGCACTCCAGGTTGGCATAGCCCATTTGTTCTACTTTTGCTGACAGCTTGGAATACCCCTTTAGAGTTATCATCTAGATCCTCGAATTTCGTCATAACGTTCTGGACTTTCTGGCATCCGATTCTTTTTGGGAATTTGAAGTACGATTTTTCAAGGTGTGATTGAATCTACTTATTTGGCACAACCAGGGATGGCGACAGGTCGTATTCTTCAGTGCTTGATTTTTGTTTTCTTTGATTGGATTTACAGTCTCCTCTTCGCTATCCTCGCTTTCGAGAGTGTCCTCGGCATGGAGCGTTGGATGCTTAATCCTAGTTAGTGGTTTCACGGAGCTGGTCTTATTTTCCCTGCAGTGCTCTGGGGGAGGTCAGTGTGCAACAGTAAACTCTCGACTTGTATCTTGTTTATCTAAGTCAGATGTTTCTCTTGCTTCACGGGCGTTCTGTGGTGTGGATGTAATGCTGTCGTCTGAGTCGTGCACGTGTTCTTCGCTTTTCCCCTTTGTCTTTCTGAATACACCTCTACTCTTTTTAATTACTTTACTTTTCCATACAGTCTTGTGAACACCGTGTTTTCTTCAGAATTTCTGTATTCAGGTGACTCTGGCCTTCCGCGATTTACCCTACAAAAGACGTTAGGGGTGTACTGAGGGCTCTTAGATCTGTTTCGAGGATGTATTGTCTTGTGTCCCCTCCTTAGCTCTCTTCTCTGGTCTGGAGTATCTGATTCGGAATAGTGTAAAGCCTCCTCGTTCCTTGAGTTTCTTTTGGATCACCCTTCGAAGTTGAGGCGGGCTTGGACTCCTCTCAACTTCTCTTGGTGCATCTTCTTGGCCATCAAGGGCAAGAGTTGGTGGTAATGTTTGTTAAAGAACTCTCGGATAGCCATGTCGGGCACGGGCTCTTTTCATTTTTTTGGTGTTCGTTCTTTTCCCTTCCCTACAGTATTGCGTACAGCGGATGTAGCGGGGGTAGGGACGGTTCCTGCCGGTGCACTCATTTTGGGTGATGATGGTTTTTTAGGAACGCAGTTGTGTACTGGGTCCGATGATGGCGCCAACTTGTTAGTACAAAATCGGTGACCAGGGTGGATATAGATTTGGACTACTTGTGGAGGGGTTACTGTTCTTGAGTTGGACCTTGTACTAACTGAAGTGAGCTTGTTGATTTTCTACACAATAAAAGTAAACCGTTAGTCTTATCGTAGGGACGGACCTCACGATTAGAATCTGGCGTAAGAGTAAGATTTCATGTTGTTAGAAATATATGTATGTGTTAGGATGTGTGAGAAAATCATACCTCTTTTCTAATGTCCGAGTGTTCCTTTTATAGGCCAACCAAATACTAGGGTTTCCTAGTATTTCGCTTGTTGGTGTAGTACTCGGAGTGGGGTCCTTGTCAGGCAAGGGTCCGCGATGTGCTGCTAATCGTAGTTACGGATCCGCTCTCGTAGGGCTGACTCGGGGGGTCTTTGCTGCGGAAGCCGTCCCTAGTAGTTTTGAGTCCGCTCTGAGGTTACCTTATGGATGACTTTGAGCTTGGGATCTACGATTCTGTGCCGTTGGTCTGACGCTTGGGGAATTGTGGTCTAGTTGTAAATTGGTGGGGCTTTGGCTCATGCGTATATATTTTGGGCCAACTCGTACCCATTTTAATGGGCCGGGTCAGCCCATTAAGGGTTATACTTATAAACCTTAGCCCTAAAATCTATTTATATAACTAAAAATACTAATCCATTTCCTGGCCCAAACTTTTAATCCAATTCCATTCCCTGTCCAAATCCATACCAGGCCCAGTTCTTTTTTATATAAGCCCAAGTAAAAAGTTTAAACCTGGGTCAACGCTCCAAGATATACACAGTCAAAATTAACTGTATATCTCTTTCATCCGCTTTTCTCTCCCTCCTTTCTTACTCACTATCAAACGCAAACGCGGGGTAAAATTCCAATTCACCCACACGCTCTAATCCTTCTTGAAACTGGCCTGACACATGAAATCCACGCTGGCAATCCCCAGCACTCTAATTGGAGCAAAAACATGGCACTAGATCCAAGGGCTCTAAAGATTGCGTGGGATTTAATCAAGAATCAAGGGGCAGGATTAAAGATAGGGGAGCGTCTCATGGACCTAGAACATTCCTTCAGTAGCTATGAATAGCAGGGCATACCACACAGGAGAGGGCACCTAGTTTAGGAAGTAGTGTAGTAGTAGCTTATTGTTTTAGCTTATTGTATTTCTTTCCAACTTATTGTATTTCTTTTTAAAACTATGTATATTTTTATAAAATAAATAAAATTTCAGTTTACCTTATATTGTTCTTTAAATTTTTGTTTCACTTTTAATGTTTTTAAATAATAAGTTGTCTTGATAAGCTGCTCTAATAAGCTCTTAGCCACCTTAATACTTTCTGTTTACACTGATAAGCTTAATAAGCTTATCAGTGTAAGCCTTGTTCATTTGAAATTGAAATCAGAAATAAGCTTGGAAGATAAGCCAGTTAGGGAAGGGCTTATGAAGCTTTTAGATTGCTTATTTATAAGCTGGGTAGGATATTAGAGCTTATTAGGTTATAATAATCCCTGTTTGGTGCGAGGGATCAAGGTACACTTTGTTTTCTATTTAAATCTTTTCTAAGTGCTTATTTGCTAAAACTGCTTATTGCTTTTGCTTAATGGCTTATTATGCTTATTTTTTTTACTAGTGATTGCTTATTATGGTTATTTATACTTTTAGTTTTAATAAAAGTTTTTAAAATCTAAAGAAAATAAAGGATCTGTTTTGTTTTCTGTCAAAAAACCAAGTGCTTATTCATAAGCATTTGGTTCTCAGTTGTAGCTTATCCGTCTTCATACAACTTAATGTTAAGGTGTTTAGTCTTAATAGCATCTGGTATTGCTTATTTGAAACTGTAATAAGCTTAAAAGAATAGTTTCAGAAAAATAAGAGGGTGTTTGGTTTCTAGATTAACAGAAGTTCATTTTGATTATTTTCTAGCTTAATTGGTTTTAAAATTGGGTTTTTCAGCTTTGCTAGGACCTATTAAGTTCATAGAATAAGAAAAAAGTTATTTTTAAAAAATGTTAGGTAGAATTGCTTATAGGATAAAACTGTTAAGCTTTTAGTGTTCTAGACTTAGACATTTCATGTTTTGCTGATCTAAGGGGCTTAACAACCTATTTCTCTAAATAAGCTGTTGTTTTTGAGTTTGAATTTGCTTAAGTAGGTTAGAAACTAAGTCTGTTTAGGGCATATTAGTTTTAATAAGCTGATGTTAGCTTAAAAATAAGCTGATATTAGAAAGTATAGGGGTGTTTGGAATAGTGCTGCAAATTGCTTATTTTGTGCTTGTCTGAATCTGTTGATGCTTATGGCTTATCTGCAAATGCTTATTAGGACTAGGGCTTTAGCTGTTTTAAGCAATTGGCTTATTCCATGAGCTTATTTGGTTAATATAAGCTGTTAAGATAATAGGGTATCAATATAAATCTGTTTTCATAACTGTTTGCTGCATTAAGCTCAGTACTAGTGCTTATTTCCTGTTCTGAATTGCTTATTTCCTTTCTTTAGTTGCTTATTAGTTATACTTATTAGGTTGTGCTTATTAGTCCTTGAACTCTAGAAATGAATAAGCTTGTATCAAAGTTAGTTTCTATTTTTTGTGAGCTGAACTATTGCTTATTCTGAGCTTATTTAAATTTGTTTTTGCTTATTTGTTTTTTTTTGAAACTGCTTATCTACTTGAGCTTATTAAGCTTTACAAAAAGAAAAAGAACAAAATATGTTTTTGTCAAAAAGGAAGGCCACAGGTTTCGAACCTGTGACCTCCCCCTTTGCACACTCACGCCTCAACATCACACACACTTAACCATTAGTGCCCTTGGGTCTTTTCTGTATTCCTTCCATCTCTTTATTCTTTTAACCTTTTCTTTTAGTTTAGCTATTCCGAGCTTATTTGCTTATTTTCTGCTTATTAGTCTAGCAAACTTTTCAGGTCTTATTTTTCTTAGGTTCTATTTAGTCTTTAGTATTTTTCTTCATTTTTCCAAATTATTTTAAGTCATTTAGGATTTATAGAAATTAAATTTTCTTTTGCAGGGCAAAATTTTGATATACTTGCTTAAATGTCGCGCTTTTAGATTCCCGTTAACGTTGCATTAATTGTTTGATTGCCTTTATGTGTTTTTGCATTTATCTTTGTAGAAATAGGAAACCAAGTCAAAATCTTTTAAAAATCATTCAAATCACGCGATCACGAACTTAACCGATTTTCAATTCGCACCTCGTCGGAATACGACTCGGGGAGGTTTTTGAATTTTACTTTGGATAAAAGTAATCTTCTAGAATCCTCACGGAATACTTATTACTATACTATTATTGACTAATCCTTATACTATATATTACGTATACGTATTCGGACGGATCAATTTTTTGGCGCCGTTGCCGGGGAAGTGTGTAGCGATTTTCAAGTTTTCGTTTGAAGATTAGTATTTGAAGACCCTTCCCCGTGAAATTATAATTCCCGTTTGTGAATATTTTTCTATAAAAATACAAAAATATTTTCATTTTCTCAAATTTTTGTGAATATATATATATCAAGTAATCAAAAAAACCAAAAAAATCAAAAAACAACAAAAATAACCGCCTTGTGTCACTTACGAAAAATGCGCACCTCTTTTGTGAAATAAGCTATAAGGTGGGTATAAGGAGGGTTGTTCCAAGGAACTACGACCCGAAGAGACAAACGTTTTTAAGGCGATTCACTCCCACTACGTCCCCCGCTTGCTAGCGAGTTTCACTTAAGGGAGTTACCCTAAGTTTATTGATTATTCTGTGAAATAAAAATATTTTTGTATATATTTCTCTTCGTTTGTTTTGTCGGTTTTATTTGTGTAGTGCATGTGCACTAGAAATTCCTATTATCCAAATAATTCACCTGTAATCATTCCGAGACGTCGAAATAGACGACATGCTCCAAACATAGTCGAACCCGAGCTTCGTACTATCATTGAAGTTGCACCAATGGCGGATAATCAAACAATGGAGGAACTACTTCAAGCACCCATGGAAGGGTATGGAGAAGCTATCGTCATACCGAAAATTAATGCGGACCATTTTGAAAT